>JAUZSZ010000120.1:6723620-6733630 GCA_034780575.1 Labeobarbus marequensis | reverse complement strand
GAATAATGGACTATACTTCTCCATCTGTCACGCTGATGAGGACATCTCCAGCCCTACTCCCAAACCATAGACCAGTCAGCCGTCATCCCGCTGCACGGAGTTACTGCCTGAGCCCACTGCAGACGGAAAGCCTGAGCCCGCCGCAACTGAGCCAATCATCGCCACAGAGCCTGAGCCTTGAGCATCGTCTGACCAAGTGCGTGAGCTGGCTACATCGTCCGTCCCCGAGGGAGTTTTGGTGGTGATCGAGGGCTTGGAGGGAAGCCCCGCCCACAGTCCCGCAACTGAGGGTGAGCTGCATCTGGTTTCTGGAAGCTATATTGAGGAACTAATGGACATCTTGGATAAGGACCTGATAGACTGGTTTGGGGAGGTATTACCCAGTGCTCCCGAGTCTCCTGTGTGTCCGCTGCTTCCGTCCAGCCCTGAATCTCCTGCGTCTCCGCTGGTTTCGTCCAGCCCTGAATCTCCTGCGTCTCCGCTGGTTCCGCCCAGCCTCCCTCTCCCGCCTCCTCTTAAACCAGTCAGTTCCTCAGCCCAAGCCCCGCTGGTGCCTGTCAGCCCCTCAGCTCACCCTCAGTCAGCGCCTGCCGTGCGCTCTGATCCGCCGCCTCGGGACTTCCAGTCTCCAGCTCCACCCAGGCGTGCGGATCCCCTGTCTCCACCTCCAGCCTCCGAGCCTTGGACTACACTTCGGTCCTCCGACCAATCGGCTCTGCCTTGGCTCCTAGCTCCCTCATCTCCACCGTGGCCCATCATCCCACTAGCTCCACCGGGCTCCCTCGTCCCTCCGGCTCCAACTTGGTCAGTCGTCGACCATCCGCCGCCTCGTCATTACACTCCTCTGGCTCTGTCAGGCTCCTCCTTCTCTCCGTCTACACCTTCATCCTCAGTCGCACCGGCTCCACCGCGGCCTTCTGGATCCCCGCCTCCACCTCAGTCGCCAGAGCCTTCAGCTCCGCCTAGGCCCTCCGGATCCTCAGTTTCGCCCCGGCTCTCCGTCTGCTTGGTTCCACCTGGGTCTCCACATCCAGCAGCTCAGTCTCTGTCAGTCGGCCCCCTGGTGTTGTCGGTCCCTTCTCCACCATGGCTCCTCTCGCCATCAACTCCACTGTGGGCCACCATCCTGGCTGGCCTCTGGATTGCCACATGGCTCCTCCTGCTCCGGGCTCCTCCCTGGCTCCTCCCACCCTCCACTCCCCCATGGACTTATTTTTTGGACTGTTTTTGTTTCTGCCCCTCTCCCATTGCCTTCCCCTCATCTGCTCCTCGCCTGCCTCCTGAACCCCCACCCTCCCTCCTCTGTTGGACCTTTGTCGGCACGAGGACTCGCCGTTCCGGGAGGGGGCGAAATGTTACATGTTGACCTAGTTTTCCTTAGTTACCTTAATTAGTTAATTTGTTTCCACCTGTGTCTGATTATCTCGTTTGTCTCCAGTACTTAAGTCCTGTGTTCTCCCTTAGTCTTCGTCCGTTCTCGTCTGTTATGTTGATATTATTGCCTGTCTCTTGGATTTACTTATTAAAATACCTTTTTATTGATCTCCATCATCTTCCTGTGATTGTGCCTCATCAACCCTTGACTATTATATCTTTGGACTTGGGCGAGTATAGCAACTGCCTAAAACACTGAAGTAACAACACAGCAATGCCCTGGAAACCACCCACAACACCCAAGCACTGTGGCGACAAGTTTTCTACCAACAATCTATACTCATATTTTCTTCAGAAACAAAAAGGTAATTTATATGGTATATATTTATAGTACAGAAAGAAAAAAAAAAACCTTGCAGAGAAACATCATTGAGGTTTCCTCGCAGTGGCACTGACCATTTGACTATATGCAAGTTAAACGTGTCACTCCCTCCAGCAGTGTTGACAAAAGATGGAAACAGAGCCTGATGTGAGACACAAACCCATTGTGCCTGCATGTGTGAGTCTGTGTGCCAAAGACTGATGGGTTTTTATGGCCTCTTGAATGTGGCAGGAAGTCAAAAGTTCTTGCCAGTGAAACTATGAAGCAATTCATCAGGGGTTATCAAACAATCATATCAACATTAAGTCACTACAAAACCGCTCAAGTCTGGCTCCATTTCAAAAACCATATCAAATGTGATGACAGATTTAAATAGCTAGATTTTTGAAGAAAATGTGAGTGAACGTGATTTTTTAATTTATTTTATTTTGTACACATTGTGAAAATTAATGGGGTCCAAAGTTGTTTGGACTGTAATTTTCCTTCACGTTACCTTCTTTTGTGTTCTGTAAAAGAAAAAAGTCAGGTTTGGAAAGAGATGGAATGACAATGTGTGTAAATGATGACAGAATTTTCTATTTTGGGTGAACTATCCCTTAACTGACTGTAAGTACTTAATTATTATTCACTATTTAAGATGCTATTCTTTCATTTGCACATTTCAGCTGGTTACAGAACACAAAACTAATAAAACATTTTTGGATTCCACATTTCAAATTTTGCTGCACTTGTGTCTTTTGCAGTGTCTCACGCATGACATTGTATTGTAAAAATGCAGCACTCAAGTTTAAAGAAGTTGGACTTAAAAAAAAACATTCCAGTGCCCTGCGTCTTACATTTTTGCATATCACTGCACTATATTTCCATTGTTTTTCTACGTAACATGCAATGGACAGAAGCATTTGGCCATTGTATGCTCATCTAGTGTCTTCTGCGGTGTCTTGTGTTGCTGAAAGTAGTTGAACTTATTAAAGAGTACATATCCAGATGGTTTTACATGCCACTGCCCTGTGTCTAATGTTTTTGAATGCAAAAAAAGACCACCCACTGATGATTTTTGTATTGCTAGATGGACATATTTCACCATTGTTTGATCGTTGACACTCTAAAAACACTGTGCTTAAGAGAAGTCAAGTAATTGAACTTTTAAAACCATTTAGAACCTTTGAAGGTTGAAAGCCTTGGTCACAATTTACTTTCATTTAATGAAAATAGCAGTTAGAAAACTCTAATTTTACCCTCCACTGAAGAAAGTTACACAGGTTTGGAGCGACATCAAAGTCAAGTAAATAATGACAGAAATTTATTAAAATTTTTTCCATTTGATTAAACAATTTTGTTCTAAACCCCTAAACCTAAATATGAGTGATTCTAATAATAATGCTTGCCTTTGCAAACACCACTAATTATGGCAGGAAATGGGTTGGCATTTAGAAACCAACATTGTGGTATTTAGAAACCATCACTATGTGTGTAATGAGATTTAATTTATCTTAAGCAATGTTCCCTCAAACCTCCAGACATGCATTAAAAGCAGATTTGTGTCAGTACCAGAGCTTCAAATGAGACCACACTGCTGTTGGATTTAATCCTATCAGCTTTCCCGCAAAAGGGGCCCGACATATTGCATCACACACATTACAAGAGACTTCAGGCTGTGCACAATTACACACATCTTCCAAAACAAATCACAGCAACAGGCAGAGAGGATTTGCGCCAATTTGCTGTTAAACTCCTGTCATCTCTGGAACCATATTATTGTCATTGTGACCAATGACAGCATGACATCAACTCGTCATAACTCATTACCAAAGTCCATTTCAGGATATGTCAAAGTTCAGGCATTCAGTTACCTAAATGTTCTCAGAAATTACATAAGATGTGTGAAATGGGTTCAAACCCCAAAGACGATTGACTAAGCATTGGTCACACCAAGGTCACATGATCTGTGTTCGGGTCTGCGATTGTTCATTTTAAGACTCTTGTGAAAATTGTCGTTTAAAATCTCTGTGTTTGGATGATTTCAAACACAACATGACCTTTTTGTCAGTCAGAGATGATTATGAAATGTGCTGTTTCTTTCTGACCACACTCAATGTAGATATCTTAGACAGTCCTTAAGAGACATTTATTGAAAATCAATCCTCTTTTCTTTTAGGATGTGTGGAACATGCTAACTGTGATATCTTCCATCAACCACAAGAATGTCTGAGCACTACCATATCAAACTGGCTATCTTGCGTTGTAAAAGTACACATTATGGTTTGAGAGTAACTGTTGTTTACTCCTGAGTGAAATGTTAGTTATGCTAAGTTAGGTACAGACTGCATTCACTGAAACTGTTGTCTGTGCAGTTGGCTTTTCTGTGAGACAAAACAAAGCCTCTTAATGATGGGTTACAATGAGACTGTTGCAGACATAATTATAATCAGAATTTTACCTGCGCAAGTACTCTTATTCTCATGTGGCCCAGTGGTTACTAGTAAAGTGCAGGTGCACTAGTAAAGTCTTCCAGCTCAAAAAATCCTGTTATGGATAACATTTGAAATCAAACCAACACCAAAAACCAAAGTTACTAACTCTAAAATAATCAATAATCTAATTTTAATAGTAAAATAATAGTAATAAACATTGGAATTAGCATAAACTATAACCACTAGCACTGGGATTTTAAAATCCAATAATTCATTTTTAATTTACTCTTAATAGTGCAAATTACCCAAATACTTACCAACGTTAATGCACTTAATAGAAACTGTCTATTAATTTTAGCTGCCTACTGCTTAGCTAACGAGTGAATATTGCCAGATTCCTTACAAAACAAAACCTACATTTATTTTTGTATAGAACATTTAATGTTCCACATAGAACTTTCGAAAATAGAACATTTCTAGCACAAACACATGTTCTTTATGGTGGGGTGTTTTTTTTTTTTTTTTTTTTGTCCCACGTCATGAGCTTGCTAGTCACTTTGTGAAAAATGTGAATTCAGAAATTCAGGCTTCAGGCTTTATACCGGTCCAGTCAAGAATGTGCTATGAGCAGGTTTAGCGATTTACTTTGTGCTGTTTAGTTATTTGGCATGTAATTTGGTTGGATTGCATGAGAGTTACTACTCTGATTACATTTTGCGAGGAAGTGCAATCATTGTTTTTGATTACCACTTGGAATAGCTAACATGCTAATGGTTAAAATGTTCCTTTTTAGATCAACATTTTTTTCTCAACACTTTGTGAATCCATTCTTTTACGATATTTGTGCTGCAAGTTGTTTTCAAATGATTTATAATGGTCTCTTTGCAACAAACGTGCTTACCAGATATAGTTTATGCTAACAAAGCTATCACTGAGGTACTGCACGTTAAAGTCAGCGTGAAAGCAAAACTGACCCAGTATGTACTTCAATATTCTCCCAGTCATAAATGGTGATGTTGTAGGTGATTTCATTGAATGTTAACTGTAATGCAAGACACATCTAAAAGAAACACATTCAGGTTTTAGTTAATGTCACATTTATTTTCCATGGAAAACATGGATAGCAGTCAGCAACCAAAACACTCATACACACAGTACCATAAACAGGAGTGTTTACAGAGTAAGATAAAATCAAATGCAATCATAAAATGTACAAATCTAAAAGTAGATTACCCTGATAGTGTTATGGCGGCAATAATGTACATAAAGAATAGAGGCCATGTCCTGATGTATAGATGTACAGAGCACAACAGTGACCAACCGCTCGCTAAGGCATTGATTCTGGAAGTCTCTTCCCAATTAATTTTCCCACTTAGAGTTTAATTTAAAAAAAAAAAAAAAACAAACAAACATTGCAATAAAGAATAATTAAAAATAATTAAACATTCCAGCTTAAAGAAAACTGAAAATATAAAATAAAATAATTATAAACTGAGAAATTCCAAGAGGGTCCTTGCACCATTGTCGTGCTTGGGCCCTAATAATATAAACATGAATATGGAATGAACTGCACACTACAAACTTATTGCTAATTTGACAATATAAAATTGATCAGCTTTAAAAAAAAAAAAAAAGAAGAAGAAAACAAAATTCAAAAATGCTATTTCACTGGCAATTTGGCAGTTAATATTGAAATCTTCACTGTACAGAAGAATCTTAATTTTGATTGAAACAGAGGGGAAAATGAATGGAATTTCTACTTACTGAACCCTGCTGTTGCGCTCTGTCGTTTGTGGCGGATCTCTGACTGAATGACTGTGATTGGGCTTCTGAATAATGAGAAGCAAATTCAGCATCTCATTGGCTGATCATCTCCATCACTGCTGGTTAAACAGGAGGACACTTAGCCAAAGAACTTTGTACAAGAGATTTC
This sequence comes from Labeobarbus marequensis, assembly GCA_034780575.1. Classification (NCBI taxonomy): domain Eukaryota; kingdom Metazoa; phylum Chordata; class Actinopteri; order Cypriniformes; family Cyprinidae; genus Labeobarbus; species Labeobarbus marequensis. The sequence goes on along the minus strand of JAUZSZ010000120.1, from coordinate 6,727,527 downwards.
ACAACATGGCACGTCAGTGTTGATCAAGTCAAATATAAAGACTGCAATAGGGGTTTACAAGAGATCACAAGTGCAATGCACTGTGTGGCATACAAAGGTAATGTGTTATGGATAACAGGTCCACCTTTCTGTGACTAACGGTTAAAAAAAAAAAAAAAAAAAAAAAAGTTCACTGGAGTTCACACCATCCATTTCAAGGCTGTGTTAACCAGGACAGAAGACTTGCATTTACACTCCAATAAACGATCATAAGGTGGACTAAAGTTACAAGTAGGTTCAGTTACAGACTGAACACTTCAGCATGATGGTATAGAAGGACCACTCAGAGTGGGTGTAAACAGCCACAGGACTACATTTGTGACCTCAGACATGGATGTTAAACAAACACAATGGTGCTTAATCACCAATGTTAGCATGCTAGCATCATTAACACGTGGTTGCATTATGTTCATACATGCATTTATCAGGTAGAAGACATGGGTAAATAAATAGAAACTGTACAACTGTATTTGGTTCTAAAAATAAAAGCAGTGGATTATTTTTAAAACCATAATCAGAGGGTTCTGGCAGTGGAAGAGGTCAACAGTGTTCTTCACTATCCAGTTGAGCCATTTCATGCATTCATACTGGACAGTCAGCGTTGTTTACAGGGAATGTCTTCCCAGGCTTTGTGATGAAGAGTCTCAGTTGCTATGTTTGCATTCAAACTTGCGAATTAGACTGGAATATTGCATAAAACATTTACGAACAAAGTACCGTTTACATTTCATGTGTTCTAGAGAACAAAATAGTCAATTCCTGGGAAACTGGTGTAAATAAAAACACATTTTTTTCCAACATAACGTAGGATTTCAATGGTATGCAGTGAAATCGGTGACCCAGTCACTTGATCTGTTGAGGCACTTGAGTTTTATTGTGCAAACAGGGATTTATTTGCAAATGTGTTTCCATTGTAGATTGTATGCATGCTTTCTTATTGAATAAAAAGACATATTAACCTAAATTGAGTGGATTGTTTTTATGTACATCTAGTGAGCAAATTTTATGTAATTTCCATTTAGTATTTATGCAATATCCCAAATTTGCATGAAAATACATGGATGGAAACATAGCAGATAAGGTCCTCTACATCTACTCAATGGCCCCAGAGTTGAAAATCTTTATTCTGGGCCCTGTGACTTTTAACAACAGCCCTGAATAGGTTATTGAGAAGCTAGTTGCACCTTTTGCAACCATTCACATCATCCTTACAGTAGTAACACTGTCCTTTGTGTATTCGTTATCAGCTGACCATCATCCGCTTGAGGAGCGTGAGGCTAAATAAGAGTCTATCACATTGTTCATGCCTCAGAAGATGGGTTTGATCTTTGCTACTGTATGCAGATATATTTCTTCCACCATGACTTTGAGAGCATTTTCATTTTATCAGCAGTACTGTGGACCTTCCGCTCTCGTCTGGATCTTCGGTCGGAATGTCGGAGCCCGATGGAGATGGCGGCGTCAAACACCTCCTTAAGGTTTTTCTGTGTGAGAGAGGAGCATTCTATGTAGGCTATCGCTCCTATTTTGTCCGCCAGGGCGCGGGCGTCCTCTTCCAGGACGGGTCGCTCTCGGTGCCGTGCCAGTTCAATGAGGACCTTGACGTCTTGCCGTAGGTCACACTGGGTGCCCACCAGCAGCACAGGTGTGAGCGGACAACGGCGTCGGATCTCAGGCACCCATTTTTCACCAATGTTCTGGAAGGAAGCGGGGCTGACGACGCTGAAGCACAGGAGGAGGACGTCAGTCCGTGTGTAGCAGAAGTGACGCAGCTTATCAAATTCATCCTGAGGCAGAGAGAGAAAGAGAAAAGTGTATCATTACTGATGTTCAGAAGGTTTCGTAACACAAGGACTCTCTCAAAAATCATTTGCAGGATTCCAAATTGTTATTATAAATAATGAAATCCTTTAACTAGCTCTTGGGGTGTTTTATAATTCCCTGAAGCAATTAAGTGAAATTATAGGTTGGCGCTTGCAAAGAACATTGCATGTGGAACACGCAGTGCACGCTTTAATCTTTTAAACTCGGCCAAAGTTTTCAACTCTGGCACATCCTTTCCCATTTATGCTGTACAAATGAATTGAAAGTATAAATCTGCTGAGCTTTTGGAGAGCAGGGCCTCACAAAACTTTGAAAACACCAATTAAGCTTGACAGATAAGAAGCCAATGTCTACTCTACATCTACTTCTCATTATGAAAAGCTAAGATTTAGATAAAATTTCAAACATGAAAACAAAGAAAAAACCTAGGTAAATCTATATTGCTAATAAATATATAATGCTGCAAATAAATAAATAAACAGCTGCTGAAATGTTATTATTTTATATATTTTGTTCAGTTTACTTTTACATATCTAACTATTAATTAAACTTACTGAACGCACATGAATTTTTGTTTTAATTATTTTTAATTTATGTTCATTAGTATAACCATTATGATTTTGATGTATGTAAGAATTATAAAATGTAAGTAAAAGATTTTACCAGAAATATTTTCATACGAAATTTTTGAATGAATGTTTAATGAATGGTATATACTTATTACAGCAATTCATTTACTGTATAGAATAAGTAAAGCTAGATAGGGTCTCATTTTAGTTGTTACAGTAATACGCTCTAGTCACCAATTACAATAATAACTGTTAAACAGCCACTACAGTAGCTTACTGAAAGCAGGTTTTACAGTAACTAGATAGAAATGGCAAATTGTTATTGTTATTATTACTATTAATTAATGTAATAGTAGTAATAATAATAATATTTGCTGTTATTATTATTATTGTTGTTGTTGTTGTTTCTACTTGGCGTTTTCTGCTTGATTTTTATATTTTGGATTTATATATTTAAGAAAGATGAACTGTGGTATACACAGGTGAATATGTAATTTTGTACAGTATATACAGTCATATCACCCAGCCCTCCAATTATCTCTTAAATAAAAAAGCACTTAATAGTACACAGACGTCAACTTACTGAAGCACAAACATTGCTTGATTGACTTCATTATCAAACAATGACTGTTTTCTTTTGTCGACATGGACACCTGCACAACATAATGGAAGTACATCTAAATGGAAAGTTATAGACTTTTGTCATACTAGCCTTTGTTTCTCCGTATTGGACAAAGTGAATTTGTTCTTTCTCTTTGAAATCTATAAGAAAGCCTGCTGTACTATAACTAGGAAACTGAATTCTTATCTTCTCGTGTTTGCCTGAGCTTGCCTCTGAATGGTTGTGTAAAGGGATTAATAGGTTATGTACTAAGAGGGCAGAGTCATTTATTTGTTAACTCATGTAATGCATGACAAAGGAGTGTCAGTTTATGAGGTTCAAAGCCTTAAACAAAACAATATAATACTCCGATGTGGAAAGTGGAATGAATGTACAGCCAGGGGCCTTTTCAAATTATTTTCAGTGATATGTGAAGGTAGTTACACAACTGCAGATTGAAAATAATCAGTGCTGAAAAAACATTTGGCATCACAAACATCACTTGGAGGCAAAACCGCTGGTTACATAGTACCCTGTCCAAGCCTGCATGGCTCAGAAACCGAGAGGGATATCCAATGACTAAAGTGCCAATAGCTTGAGGATTGTTCTTTTCGCTCACTTTACGATTTCCTCACAGTATGGCGTCCCGGCCGAGCTCTTCTAATTGCTAAGATTTTGTTGTGCAATCACTTTGTCATCCAATTTCCAAATCCTGGTTCCAGAGAGTGACAGAAATGCCAACCCCAAACAAAAAGATCTAGTTATTTGATGTTCTTTGGGCTGCATGATGCATCGGATAGTTGAGGTACGAGACTAGGATGCAGGTGGTGCAGTGGAGTTCTTACCTGTCCTGCAGTGTCACAAAGCTGCAGTC
>JAUZSZ010000120.1:6665321-6676685 GCA_034780575.1 Labeobarbus marequensis | reverse complement strand
TTTAATATATAAACATAACATATATTATGTACGCAAAAACTTTTATTTTGGAATGCGATTAATCATTACTACTAATCATTAATCATTAATCACTACTAAAAACCCCATTGCAAGTACAAAACGTGGGTTTTGAATTACTAATATCAAGTTGTGTTAAACAATAATTGGACTATATTGCATAAGACAAAATATTTCATGAATACACTGTTAAAAACCAAATGCAAAACACATCCCAGCAAGGCTCATTGTCAGGATTGTACATGATAATTAAATGCGTCCTGTTGGGATGCTCATTATGAAACACGGTGTAGTTCATCAAGTGCATGTGTGGAAACTAACTAATCCAGTCGCATTACGAAGTAGGGATTACATGAGGGAAAGACAGAACACTGTCTGAGGATGAGTGAACATAAATAGATTAGCCAATCAGAACTTGGCAAAGGCTTGGCAAATGTAATAAACACACCCAGAATTCATAAGACTTCATATCAGTAGAACAGTCCAATGGATTTCATTGGGAACAACAGAGGCTTGCTCGAACAACAACATATTTAGGACACTAAATACTGTTAACACTGTTTGTCCAGCAACGTCCCTCCTTTTTTGGCTCAAACTCAACGGAGGCACTGGATCGTCTTCGGAGGACCAGAAAGAGGAGTTTGAGGAACAGTAAGAGACTAAAGTGCAGGATCCGTGTGGCCATGAGAACCGCCAGGCGGGCCAGCACCATGGAGGTGCCCTCATTTCTGCGGCAGCTGGTGAAGGAAACCGAGAAGATGGTGACCTTCTTCTTCAAGGGTGGCCGACGGGAGTCGGGAGCTGATGATGAGTACTTTGAAAATGACGAGGACGTGGGCAGACCCTACTTAGAGAGGCCCGTTTTGGAGAAAGATACGGCAGAAGGTGGGTCGAAATGGGGTGTTAACTATGGCATGGCCAGTATGCAGGGCTGGCGAGCCCAGATGGAGGATTCCCACACCTGCATGCCAGAGATGACCGATGCCTTGGCAGGCTGGAGCTATTTTGCCGTGTATGATGGACATGCAGGGAGAACGGTGGCTCAGTACTGCTCCAGACACCTGCTGGATTTCATTCTCGACACAGGTACTCGTTGATTATATGCAGATTGCCAGTCTTGAAGATCAAATGTTGGAATTTGTAAACAGTTAGTGGTGTTGTGCTTCTATGTTTCAGCAACTTAAAAATGTAAACTAGATTTTTTAAAATTTAAAAATGAAAATGTTACTACGACCACAATATTTGCTAAGTGCTAAGTCCAATAATTTGCTGGTGGTCTAGGCGGTGGTTATGTTATTGTTAGTCAGTACCTTACATACTTCAAACTGAAACAGGATGGAGTTAAATATTAACTGCTAAAAATAGTTTTTAATTTGTATTTTTTTATTAAAAATAGTTTTATTAGTCTTTTTTGACTTGTTGTCAAGTAAGAATCTTTAAAATGATACAATTACTTGAATATATTTTGGTGTTAACTATACATAAATTTTGCATAATTACTGTACAGCCAAACACTAACCCTAGTATATGCAAAAAACTGATATTCTGTATGTATTTGTGTATTCACCTGGTGAACACCTTAAAATAAAGTAACCAATATTTTCAACCTTAAATTTAAAATGTGAAAAATCTACAGTGCAGTAAGACAAAATACAATTTATTAAAGATGTAACAGTGATGCTTTCCATACCACTACAGTAGCTAAATAATAATAATAAGTAATAGTAAAACAAATAAATAAATAAAAACGTTATACACCTATGAAAAACAATTAAGAGACCACTTGAACATTAACAGTTTCTCTAGATTTAGCAGGTTTTGATTTGAGTAAAATGTTAATATTTTTTTCTATTACTCCATAAAGATCCAAATAAAAATATTATCATTTAGAGCTTGCTTGCTTGCTTTATTTCTTTATTTACTTAGTGTACATACATTTTTCACAATAACAAATGTTTTCATTTGTTGTGACTTAAAATCAGGGTTATTCCACAAAATATTGATTTCTTAACTCTTCTGAAGTTAAAACATTGGTATTGCGTCGTCTAAAAATGAAAAACATGTCTAAAAACATGCCATCTTTTCGTCATTTTGACCAACTAATTTTATGTTCTACTGTAAATGACAACATTTTTTATTTAAAATCTGGAGGAAGTCTGGAAGATAATGGAACAAAAGTGCAACATACCACTTCTTCTAGGGACTAGTGGTCTACTAAGATGGATTCGTCCAATGACAATCATATCAATAAAACAATAATAATGTAAATCCATTAAAACTTGATCTTTGTTCTTAAGTATTAAAACTTTTAAATTTAAGCTTTTAAATCAATTTTTAAAAAGTGTAATAACAGTGGTTATCATCTCAAAATGCAGAATTTGTCCAGTCCAATATGTTGAATCACAAACTGGGGTCCATGGAAAAAGAAAGTCAAAGAAAGAGTGTAAAAACGTATGGATAACTGTAAAAATAAACAAATAATGATAATAATAAATAGGTTATTTATTACAGATTCATTCAGCTTTCTAAGCCCTTTATTTTAAAATAATTTTGTTCTGTTGAAGAGTTCAGATTTTACATAAATTTAGAACTATTTTTCACAGTATAAATACATTTATACCAACGCTATCTCATGGCTATTCGTACGTATTTTACGAGGTGGCTAATTCGTACGAATTCGTACGACCTCACTCGTACAATTTAGTACGATTTGTCTAAACCCCAGTGATGGGTAGGTTTCGTACAAATTCATATGAATTGGCAACTCATAAAATATGTACGACTTAGCAAAATTATTCGCCACCTCGTTAAATATGTACGAATTGCCGTGAGATCGGGCTGTTTATACTGGATCTTTCACAGTATAAATGAGCCTTTCTTTATACAATATAAAAATAGTAGCGGCTTTTATATTTTTAGACAGGGGTCCAAAAAAAAAACCTCTGATGTAATGTATTAATCTAATGTATAAACTTGAGGAAAGCTTGAAATAACAAGCTTTCCTCAAGTAGGTTGAAAGGCAGGTTACTGGGCAGGCCTCATGTCACTGTGCTTGACCCTGTTATACGATTATCTAATCAGGCTGTGTGACGGTGGATGAGGATGTAGACCAGGTCAAAGACGGCATCAGAGATGGCTTCCTTAACATAGACCGCCACATGCACACCCTGGCCCGCAACGAGACCTGGGACCACAGCGGGTCGACAGCAACCTCTGTCATGATCTCTCCACGAAACATCTACTTCATCAACTGCGGCGATTCACGGACCTTCCTTTGCCGCGACGGCCAGGTGGTCTTCTACACAGAGGACCACAAACCTATCAACCCACGCGAGAAAGAACGCATTCAGAACGCTGGCGGCTCCGTCACCCTGCAGCGCATCAACGGCTCGCTGGCTGTGTCCCGCGCCCTTGGTGACTTCGACTTTAAGGAGGTGGAATGGAGGACTCAGACCGAACAGCTGGTGTCACCTGAACCAGAGGTGTACGAGCTGGAGCGAAGCCCAGAAGATGAGTTCCTGGTGGTGGCTTGTGATGGCGTCTGGGATGCCATCGGCAATGAGGAGCTGTGTGCGTTTGTGCGCAACCGGCTGCAGGTCTGTGATGATCTGAGAGAGGTCTGCTCACAGGTCATTGACCTCTGCCTCTATAAGGTTGGTAACAGCAGTGAGAGGATCCCATTGGTTTGGCCACTGGCCATATGATTAAGATCCAATGAGATTTCCTGACATTCTGAGTCAGAGATGCTAGCATTAACTAAAACTAAAACTATTCAAATTTGTTTTCAGTAACTGAAATAAAAATTAAATGAAATATAAATATTAGATGAAAAAGTAGAAAAAAAATGTTCAGCTTTATCTTACAAAAACAGTCACCTTAACTAAAACTTTTAACTATTATAATCATTATATTATACTATTATAATTTGTTTTCTTTAATAGAAATATAGCTGAAATTATATAAACTATAAATATTAATTGAAAAACTGTTTCCATGGAATCTTACTGAAATACATAAGCTAGATTAATTGTAAAAGTATTACTGAATTATGAAGAAAAATCATCTAAATAGAATAAAAGAAAAAAAAATGGCAAAATTGCAACAAAATGAAAAATAAAAAAAATAAACTTACAACTGAGAATATAAAAACAAAAGCTAAATTAAAATATTAAAAATATATAAATAATACTAAAATAACACTGTCTGTGTGCAATGCATTGTGGAATATTTTGTGTTCTGTCTGTATATTGTACATGGTACATATTGTATATGGTACAGTACTGTTGAGGTCAAAAGTTTGCATCCCCCTTTCAGAATCCAATTTAACTTATTTTGTCTTCTGGGAAGCATGACACTCTCTTCTATAGCCTCTGACGGGCAGTACTAAACCAAAAAATATGATATTTAGGCAAAATAAGAAAAATGTACGCTTCTCCATTCTGTTCAAAAGTTTTCACCCCCGGCTCTTAATGCATGGTTTTTCCTTCTGGTGCATCAGTGAGCATTTGAACCTTCTGTAATAGCTGCATATGAGTCCCTCAGTTGTCCTCAGTGAGAAAAGATGGATCTCAAAATCATACACTCTTTGTTAGAAAAGGTTCAAATACACAAAAATACTGGAAAACCAAAGAATTTGTGGGAGCTGAAGGATTTTTCTGAAGAACAGCAGGATGTTTAACTGTTCAGGACAAACAAGGGACTCATGAGTAACTATCACTAAACAAAAAACACAGCTGTGGATCATTCAGGTAACAACACACTATTAAGAATCAAGTGCATGTAAACTTTTGAACAGGGTCATTTTTATTTGCTCTTGTGGACTATATGTAAACATATTTTATGTGAAATATTGGTCACACTTTATATTAGGTGGCCTTAACTACTATGTACTTGCATCAAAAATAAGTACAATGTTCTTATTGTGGTCATGTTGTATTGTAAAACCCTTTTGCTGCTATTGAGGTGGATACAGCTAAGGTTAGGGACAGGTTTGGTGGTATGGGTAGGTTTAAGGGTGGGTTAAGGTGTAAATATGGGTCAACAGTGTAATTATAAATGTAATTACAGAAATTAATTACAGATGTAAATACATATAGGTATTTTTAAAAATATAAGTACAATGCAAAAACATGTATATACACAATAAGTGCATTGTATCAAATTATTAATTTAAATGAAAGTAAATAGTAGTTAAGGCCACCTAATATAAACTGGGACCATATTTTCTATTGAGCGTTCAAAATAAAGAACTATGGTAATGAGCGTATCGTTTCCGACATGTGCTGTACACGGTAGACCAATCACAACTGACCTGGCCATCTGACCAATCAGAGCAGAGTAGGCTCACAGAAAGCAGTGGTTTAGAGAGACTGAATCTTAGAACTGCCTCGAACTAATCATTTGAGAATCGTATTAAATGTATTAAATGTATGTTTTGAGAAAATTAAAGTGATTTTTAACTATGCATGCATGTAAACATATTGTAGGAGACTCTATATTAGGGACCTTAAAAATGGCATAATAGGGGCACTTTAAGATACCCTGTCAAAGTAAAGGAAGTTAAACTTTTAAAAAATGTGTCTTGTTTCTAAATGCAAAAACACATTCTGTGTGAATAGCCCCTTAAATGCTGATAGTCAAAAGTCAGCATTGTTAAAACAAAACAATTCCCTTGTTTCACAAAATGACAAAAAAAAAAAAGCACATGGATGAGCTCTATAGTATTTTATGGATTGCATTTAGCATCGTTTTTTTTACTATTTGTACTCAGAACAGACATGTGACCACTTTTGTGACCGACGGCCGCTTAAGATATACTGCTATACCACACAGCATACTGAAAGATGCAACAAAATATGACAGAAATGTAGGACTGCTTACTTCACACTTTTACGGAGTGGCTGTTACCTTAAAATATCTAGGTTCATTATGTTACAAAACCATCTCGGAATCTGCCAAGTCTCTTTCCTTTTCTGTCAATCATGAATGCTAATGTAGTTCTGTGACAGGCAGAGAGCATGCTGGGCTTCCACGGTGTAGCAAAAAACACAATACCACGGGAGATTGTACCTCACAACCTTGGCAAACACAACACTGTGGTCCAACCGATAACAGCTCATCCCTGCGCTGTCAATCAACAGCTGAATCTATTTAGATATCACCACTTGCACAGCTCCCAGGGAAAAAGAAATGACTAGAATCCCACCACGCTTTGTATGAAGGCTTTTTATCACTGTATTGAGCTACAGCTGTAAGCCTATGCACCATAAATATTACATTCGCTTTATTTCTCAGATAGAGAAGGATATTAAAACACACATTAAAGAGTTCTGGATGAAACCACGGACAGTGCAAATAACAGAGTCTGCACATTCTCGTAATAGTTTGGCAACAGCACTTTTGGGTCAATTTAGGTCAGCTGAGTAGTTTCATAGCTCAATAAAGTGGATCACGACTGCAGCATCAAGGCAAATAGCGTAAAATTGAACAGTGGCTTTGAATCTTCACTGTTGAAATCGCAAACCATGGAACTGAAGCAGAAAAGCGAACTGCTTGCTAAGTTTACTTTACACCAGGCCAAGGTTAGTTTTGTATACACCAAAAACAAAACCATTCAAAACATTTCATAACATTTCAAAACATTCCAAGTTTTAAGAAAGTTTTGCTAAATTTCACATTACTACTCTGAATGTTCAAAGTGCCCAGTTTTTAAAATGTTTTAGAGATTTTCATGGTTGTGCACCTGTTAAAGGGATAGTTCACCCAAAAATGGGGTGAGCCTATGTTACGTGTACGTACGACGTCATCTGCTGGATGCCACTCTCTCTGTCATGATAATATGAGTATGAGTAAATGAACCCAAAAACAGTGCCCACCGAGCCTGCCTAGAGTTAAGACGTTTGGCGGATCTGATATACTCAAGGTTCTTGTGATCAGTCCAAACAATAAAGGGTACCCCTGAACCCTCTAACCAATGACGCCACTCTTCCAAGGCTAACTTGAATGCCAGCAACTCTGTTACCAATGTCGTAATTGCGTTCAGCGGATGACAATCGATGAGAAAAGGCGCAAGGATGCATCCTAACGTCCGAGGAGGAACGCTGGGAAAGAACCGCACCTACCCCCACCTCTGACGCATCGACCTCCACCACAAACTGACGTGTAGGATCAGGGGCTATGAGAATGGGAGCTGAAACAAAGCGGCTCTTGAGGTTGGTAAATGCAGCTTCAGCTGCACCAGACCACCTGAACGTCGTTCTGGTGGAGGTCAAGGCAGTCAGAGGAGCGGCTAGTTGGCTGAAATTGCGAATAAAACGCCTGTAGAAATTGGCGAACCCCAAAAACCTCTGCAGGGCCTTACGGGAATCTGGGGTTGGCCAATCCATCACAGCCTTAACCTTGTCGGGATCCATGCGTATCCCCTCGGACGAGATGATGTAACCCAAAAACGGAACTGACTGTGCATGGAACGCGCACTTCTCCGCCTTGACAAAAAGCCCATTCTCAAGCAGCCTCTGGAGCACTCGCCTGACGTGCTGAACATGTTCCTGGAGAGAAATAGAAAATATCAATATGTCGTCCAGGTAGACATATATGAATCAATCGATCATGTCTCTCAGCACGTCATTAACCAGTGCCTGGAAAACCGCGGGGGAGTTGGAAAGCCCGAAGGGCATAACAAGATATTCAAAGTGCCCCCTGGGGGTATTAAACACGGTTTTCCACTCATCCCCCTCCCTTATGCGGACCAAATGATAAGCATTGCGCAAATCTAATTTAGTGAAGAAAGATGCTCCCTGCAACCGCTCGAAGGCTGAAGACATCAACAGCAAAGGATAAGCATTCTTTACCGTGATGTTGTTCAATCCTCGGTAAACAATGCAGGGTCGCAGAGAGCCATCCTTCTTCCCCACAAAAAAGAATCCTGCCCCAGCGGGAGAAGAGGAAGGACGGATGATCCCGGCTGCTAGAGAATCAGAAATATATTTCTCCATGGCCTCCCTTTCTGGAGCAGAAAGCGAGTATAACCTGCCCTTAGGCGGAGACATACCTGTAACTAAATCTATAGCACAGTCATAGGGACGATGAGGAGGAAGAGAAGCAGCCCGAGACTTACTGAACACTTCCTTCAGGTCGAGGTACTCCTTGGGCACGTTAGACAGGTTCACCGGCTCATTCTGCAACAAAGAACAAGACACAGACGAACAGGCAGACATGAGACAGGATGCATAACAACGATCACTCCATGCTGATATGGATCTATGGCCCCAATCCACCCTAGGATTGTGCTGGACCAGCCAGGGATGGCCCAGAACCAGCGGAGCCAATAGGGACTCAGTGAGCAGCAGTGTGATCTTTTCCGTGTGGTTTCCTGATGTGATGAGGGTGACAGGGCCAGTGGTGTGTGTGATACAAGGAAGTGTCTGTCCATTGAGTGCGTTGACAGTGATCTTATGGGTGAGGGGAATAATGGGAATCTGAAGGTGTCGTGCCAAACTGATGTCCATAAAGTTACCTTCTGCACCGGAATCCAAGAGAGCCTGGCAGTTGTGGACCCTGGCTGCCCATTGTAGTCTTACCGGAAGGAGAGTCATGGACGAGGATTTCTCTAGCGACAATCCACCCGACAGTAGCCTCTGCTCTACTATCGGGCTTGGCCTTTTACCGGACAGTCAGCCAAGAAGTGACCCGCAGCACCGCAATACAGACACAGTCCCTTTACTCTGCGGCGGTCCCTCTCCTCCCGAGAAAGCCGAGCTCTCCCCACCTGCATGGGTTCACCATCAAATGGAGACTGACCATATTACAGGAGTTGGCTGTGGAATACTCAGGAATCCCTGATGTCAACTGGTGACGTCCTTGCTGATCGCGTTGTTGGAGACGTGCATCCACCCGAAGGGCTAGTTCGATGAGGCCATCCAGTCTGGTGGGTAATTCCATAGAAAAAATCTCCTTCTGAATCCGGTCAGCCAACCCATGCAGGAACATGTCCCACTGCGCCTCCTCGTTCCACTTACACTCTTAGCCAGAGTTCGGAAGTCAATGGAATAGTCAGAAACAGGTCTGTCCTCCTGCCGTAGCTCAGCTAACATGCGTGCAGCCTCCCGGCCCACCACCACGCGATCAAAAACCCTTCTCATCTCCTCCGAGAGTGTCTGGAACAAAGTGCAGCAAGGGTGTTTGTTCTCCCACACCGCTGTTCCCCACAGAGCAGCACGTCCCGACAAGAGTGTCAACACTAGGGCTACTTTAGCCTCTTCTGTGGAAAAAGTCAAGGGCTGCAGAGAAAAAAATAGTGAGCACTTAGTCAAAAATGCTCTACAAAGAGCAGGCTCACCACCATAGGCTTCGGGTGTGGGTAGACGTGGCTCGTGGTGTTGGTTGCTGCGCGTTGAAATGGCGGGAACTGGCGGTGGAGGAGGTGCAGTGGGCGATCTTAGATGATGGAATTGGGTAGTGAGCTCGGACACCTGCGCTACCAAGGCTTGCACGGCTCGACCCGTGGCTAACATCTGTTCCTCTTGACGATCCAGGCGTGCGTTGTTAGTAGTCAGAAAGTCTCGCAGATCCGATTCATTCGCTGAATCCATCTGTTGGTCAGATCGTTCTGTCATGATAATAAAGAAGGATTCAGTAGCGAAATAACAATTTATTATTGGAAAGTCCAAGCAGCACTAAAAACACAAGAGTCACGAGAAGCCAGTGCAGGTAGGCAGTCACTCTTGGTAGCGCCGGGACACAAATGGGCAGCCGCTGAGAATCTCCCGGAACGAGCAGCATCCAACGGGAAAGCCACGGAAATCCGAAGATGAAGAACAGGAACCGGGAACTAGAATGAAGCCAGGAGCACAGCAGGAACACCATAACGATCTGACAAGATAGGGCAGAATGTGCAGGTCTTAAATAGCCGCGCTGATCAGCAACAGCTGACGCTGATCAGCCTGTCAGCAGCAATCACCGGCACGCACACACACACCCACACACACACACACATAAACAGAGCGAGAACGAGTAAATGAACCCAAAAACCGTGACAAATATCCTTTTATTTTTTTTATTTGGGCTTATTGGAAATTTTGATTTAATTTAATTCAATTTAGCATATATTATATATTTGACAAAATGCAAAAAACTGCAACATCATTTCTAGCTGTTTTCTTTGCTTTTGTCACCTGGCACAGTGCATAGATTTCCATTTTAGTCCGGAAAAATGTAGAAGGAAGAGTAAGAGATGTTCCTTTCTGTGAATAATGGGCCTGTACTCTAGTATCAGATGTGAAGCTCACATAAAGAGACATCCACTCTCGCTGAGATGGTGCAATGCAGAGATCAGGCTTCTGATATGGTGTGACAGTTTGTGAACAAGTGATTTATTAGTAACCTTTTCGATGAACAAACGTATAATGAATTCTCGTTATGCTAATGATGTAACTGACAGTATTATGAATATTATATGACAAAGGTTGTGTAAATGAACACATTCTGTAAGTTTTTTTAATTGTTAATATTTAAGAAACCCTCTCAGCCTCACAAAGTACGTTGTTGGCTCGGTATATTTTGTTTGGACATTATGGCTACTTCCCATTAATTTTCATCAAGAAATTTTACTGAACCCTGCAGAGCCATCCTAAGATGCAAAACACATAATCCTCATTATTTTTTCTTTCTGGGTTAAATATACCACTATTAGTCATGCCTCACTGAATGAGTCATTAGAGGAAGCCTTGTCTGAGCTGATAGCTCTATCTTTTTGATGAGGTCTGACCCTTTTTCAAGACGAATGGCTTATTTCAGTGTTTGTTGAGACACTTTGCAGAACTGCACAAAGCTCCTCCCTTACGGGACTTTTGAATGGTCTATAAAAGTCGAAGTGCCATATCTAAAGTTCCAATGAAACATCAGGAGAGGTCAGAGAGAAGTGTGCTCTCTTGATTCAACTACGACAGAGGCTGTAATTGCGTCTGTCATTTCTTAAACATTTACTCTGAAGAGGAATCCATGCAAGACTGATGCCATTAAATATAGACTTACATGGTTAAAAATGCAGTGAATTCTAAAATGTGCTCATATGGCAGCTGTATTGCTCAAACAGTGTAAAATGACAACGAGATATAGAGTACTACCAAGGGTCCTTGTGTGGGCTGTAAAAAGCTGGGTGAGATTAAGGGCGACCTACACACTTTTATACCGCATCAGTGATGTGAATACATTGATTTCAGTAGTGTGTCATGAAAGCATACAGTCAGGTCCATAAATATTGTGACATCAACACAATTCTAACATTTTTGGCTCTATACACCACCACAATGGATTTCAAATGAAACAAACAAGATGTGCTTTAACTGC
>JAUZSZ010000120.1:6450815-6462450 GCA_034780575.1 Labeobarbus marequensis | reverse complement strand
TCAACCAAAGGTGGAGTAGTCTGACCAAACCTCCCTGCAAAAGAGCAAATACTGAGAAATGCAGCATAAGCAACTTTCACACACAGTAATAACTAAAAAGAATAATTCATCCACAAATTAGTCATCGCTGCTTCTCTAATGAACCCATCAAGGGTAACTAGGGCAGATTTTCAGCGAATAACAGCTTTCACTCTTCTGGGAAAGAATTAAATGTTGGGGAACAGCTGTGGGGATCTGCATCAGTGAGATCAGGCTCTGATGTTGGGTTATAGGATCTGGTTCACAGTGAACATTCAATTCATCCTAAAGGTCAGAAGATCTTCCACATCAGACTTAATAAACAAGTTCTTTATAGACCTAGCCTTTTGAACAGGCTACATTTTATTTCTCTGCTAGTAATGAGTGTAGCTGAAGTAGCTGAACTAGCCAACAGGTGGGTCCCCACAAACTTTCAGCCAAATATTGTTTTTAAATGCATTTAAATGATATCCTGCAGATTTTCATGTGAAAGAATGTCAGAAATTGAAGCACCAGTCATACTAGATTAATATTGTGTCCCTAAACTGTCTCACCTCCTCCTCTCGGGCCTCTTCCATGCAACGTCATGATTATTTCATGGCTCCCATGTGGCACCAAGCTTCCAATCTCAACCCCATCATGAACCTATACAAGAAGGAAAAACAAATTTTCTGTAGTTAAATGTCACCATTTCACATCATGTCTTCAGAAAATGTAAAACAAAAAACAAATAACAACCAAAAAAATTCTATAAGCTTTACTTTACTTTGGAAAAAATTTTACTTTGACAAATAATTACAAGTAAAACGATGAATGAAAATGTGACTTTTTTTAAGAAGAAAGATTGAAAAGTTATTTTCTTGTAAAACATTTGCCAACAATCACTGTTTTATTTAAAACTGTGAAAAATATTTTTTACAGTGTAGTTTAATCATTATTCTTGGGGAATTTAAGGAAGAAAATTCTGGATAGTTTCCTACTGGCCCAAACCAAAATAGCCAACCATCTCTGTGCAAAAACTGGTCTGGTTTCCTCCTTCAGTGTAAACCTACAGGATTTTTTTGAGCAAAGGACATTTGAGAAACTTTGTAGCTCTTGTGGGTATAGAAATGACTGTACAGGATAATGAACATTACATTAGAAAGAAAGAAAGAAAGAAAGAAAGAAAGAAAGAAACAAAGAAAGAAACAAACAAAGAAAGAAAAAGACTGGGAAATGGATTACTCCTTTCTTAAGTTTTTCACCCTCCATCCATTAACCTCTTAGCCTGCAATGCACCTTTGTAAACTGCACTGTGGCATCCACATGGCTTACCCATAATTCACTGAGATATACCACCGTTTTTGGTTTATTAAGAGATTGATTTTTCAGGGCTGAGACTGTGCCAGTTCATACAGAGACTGCTGTCTTCAGCTATTCGCAGTGGAATCAGCTTCTGCTAACACACACTGATCAGCACTTCTGCTAGTGCTAACACACACTGATCAAGCGCATACAGAGACTAGATGAAAGAACTACCCGGCAAATCATAGCCCTGGGCTTCTAGGGTAAAATTATCTTGTTTTTTAGGACATTTAGAAATTTGGCCAGATGACATGAAATATTAAGTAGTTTCAGCAGTGTCCTACAATGGAACATGTTATACATCAACTACCCATATTATATAAGACTATGATTTAATGTAAGAAATCAAATTGTTATTGCATTGTAGAATAAAGTCAACATGGTCGTAATAATTTAACAACTGACAAATCACCTGACAATTTTTTTTTTTATTACAGAGGCCCACATATGCAGGATATTGAGATATTTTGCACACAAAATAAAAATTAGTTCCAACAACATTAATTTGTTCCCTTATTTTAGGTGAATCATGGTCACATTGTACTAATTTGATTAAAACTAAATTAAAAACGAAACACATATCACTGTAAAAAAAAAAAAAAATCCATAAAATTTACTGTAGAAACTGGCAGCTGTGTTTGCCAGAATTTTACCGTAAAAAAAAAAAAATATGGTAGCAACATTTTAAGGTTTACAGATTTAACTTAAATTTACATTTAAATACCGTAATTTCATTAAGTGATATAATGTTAATATACCAACCTATTGAGGTACTTATTTAAATCCGTCTTGTACCTTTGTGATGCACTGATAACCACCAAATGTAGGTGGTGAAGAGAAAGTCACAAAGGTCATCACAAGCAGCTTTTAAATGCTAACATATATAGAAGGTGCACAGTGTCATTCACACAAACACTATACACCAACATTGTAACACACGAAACTGAAATAATGCAAGAAAAATTAATTTAACAACATTAGATGTAACATACTACCCTAATAAACATAACTGATAAGAAAAAAACATAGTTATTTCAATAAAAAAAAACACCAAATGTGAAATGTAACGCAGGGAATTCTGTGAATGTCAATTTACGGTTATTCTCTGTA
Organism: Labeobarbus marequensis; assembly: GCA_034780575.1. Lineage (NCBI taxonomy): Eukaryota > Metazoa > Chordata > Actinopteri > Cypriniformes > Cyprinidae > Labeobarbus > Labeobarbus marequensis. The sequence continues at coordinate 6,459,978 of JAUZSZ010000120.1, read as the reverse complement.
AATTATACACACTTTTTCACTTCCAAAAATGTTATACTTCCGTAAAATTACATCAAATACGTTTTTTCACCATATATAGTAGGGGAACTTACCGTTAACCAATTAATAGGTTTTTACTGTAGCATTTTTACAGTCTTTTACCGTTAAAATCATGGTCATTTTTTTACAGTTTTTTACAGTGTGGCCAAGAATTAATAAGTGATGGGAATCAACTTCTTATGCATTATATATTAGCCTTTTATTAAATATTAGAGAATTTGAAAGATGCTAACCTATTGGACTAATCAGTTAGCTTGCTAATCACAAGCTAATTTTAAACACAAAGACATGTCTATATTGACCATTTCAGTCACATAAAATTGATAGCCTATATCATTTACAAGACATTCATTGATATACTTTGAAGGTTAAAACATTAAACATTAAGTGATACTGTAGTATTGCAAAGAAGTTCTGTCAGTCATTGGAATCGCTTTCGGGGGATAATTTGGATCAGGGACTGGACAAAAACTCTGGTGTTTCGAGCATTAACTGGATTTTAACTTAAATGCCTCTGATTGGCCATTGCGATTAAGAAAACAACAGATATGTCTGTGAAAAATGCTGCAAAACCCTGTTGTGAACTGAAACATTTGAAGTTCTCCAACTCCACGAATACTGGATCGCACTGGACCAAATCTGTTTAGCCAATATACTGTTATTACAGCTTCAACTAGGAATGCTCTTGCTTTTGTTTGAGGGTGCTTAGCACTCCTGTAGAACTGGCCTGATTTGGACAGGGAGTAGAGTTCAATTTATTGTGTTCATATTATATCTGAAAATTGTGTAAGAAATCTCATTATCAGATTTTTGTTGTAAACACTCAGTGACATGCTGTCATGAAGATAGTTTGTGATAACATAATATGACCCCTCAGGGTACTAAAAGAACAATGGGTAATGTATCAAATGTATCATATTTTAATAAAGTTCATCTTCCTTGGACAAAAAAAAAAAAGATGGAATGCCTTAGGAGGAGATTTGGAAGAAACCAACTTGTCATGGCCTATCCATGGAGAATTACCAAAAGCAAAAAATTCCAAAACTTATTAGAGACGCTGGACTGATGCCAAGATTGGTGGTGACATAGTTTATGATCATACAAAATCAGACTGTATGCACAGATACATCTCAAGTAACCCAAAACACTGGCACACCTCTAAAGTAATTTGGGCCAGACTGTACGGTCTGGTCCTCTGGGGTTGTATGTATGAATGTTAGCTGAGATATGAGAGCTGCCTTTCTCCAGGCTATTTTCTGAGTCTGACACACTTAGTGTAGAGAAATAATCTCCCACCTGCTCCCGTCATTCAGGGACGCTTCCCGCTTCAAGCTAAGAGAAAGGCTCTGAGGCCTGACCTGGTCACAGGAAAAGTAAAAAACTATTTATCTGAACCCAAAGCCTATTAGGATTGTGCTGCTTCCATTTACAAGATAATTAATGCAATCTTTTTCTTATTTTCTGATCAATATGACTTTACGTTTAGAATCCAACGGGTAATTTCACTAAGCATCTGCACCACTTCACCTGAAATCCAGTTTAATAAGGCACTCAATGCACTGAATGTAACTACAGCAAGTTGTTAGCCAGGTTTCCATTCACATACTGTATTTTTAAGAGAATTTTGGGATATCACAAAAAATGCTGGATGAGAATACCAAAATATTTCCAAAATGGGTATGAAAAAAATTGCATCAAAAAACTGATGTCACTTTGATATCATGTGACAGAATAATTCTCTCAGATAATTGGCTACTATTACTGAACCTCCCACATGCTATCAGTATCCGCCAGAAATGTAATTTCCTTTGTGCCAGAAATGACTATTCAGTTCTCTTGAACACATAGCATGGACAACTTGCAAACTGTTTTTGTCATTATTATAATTTTTTTTTTTTTTTTTTTGCAATATTAAAATAAGTGAGATGTTTGTTTACGATTTCTATATAGATCATGATAACAGCATTTCATCAAATAAACATTATAACCTCATACAAATGCAGATGCACAGTGCAGTCAAGTGCCATTTTTAAGTGGTAAGATGGTGAAATGATGCTGTACGGTGAAATATGATAGACTGTAGTGCATCCTTCACAACCCAGACCTGAAAAGATGGGAAACTGCAGACCACAACTGCAACTTAACCACACAGAACATGTCTGAGCAACCACATAGCAGTGCAACCTTACATGAGAAAACTCCACTCTGGTAAAAGTCAAGTATTAAAATGTTTCATTCCAATTTCATCCTCTGAACGGAAAAGTAGAAACTCCAGCATAAAAGAAAATGCTAATAGTTTTTATTTATATGTCCAATTTGTTGTGATCTGTACAGTGAACAAACATCGCTGTGTGTATACACTCCAAAACGCTGGAAATTATCATGAGCTCTTACCCTAGGCTGCACACTGATTACAACACAATAGAGCACATTTAAACAATCTGGCCTCTGCCCAGTTTCTAAATCAGTTTCTTTGGATGGATTATAAACCTGTGTATTTTTGGGGGGGGGGTTACTCTGATAACATGGGAAAGGAAATGTGAGGTGATGTTCGTCATGGAGAGAATCCCCCTAACCGATCATTACTGCTGTTTTTTTAACTGTATGACACATGAAATATAAACTGAGAAATGTTACAAACGTTTCCAGCTCACCAGTTTTCCATTGTGAAACAGCTGCTGCTGAGACACAGGATAGTCTGTTTCTTGGTAGATCAGGGTCTTGATGTATCTGATCACTGTAGATGGGGGGACCTGGAAGACCCTCTTGCCTAGATAGTCATGACAGACTATCACCCATGGCAACCTAAAATCACAAAGCAAAAATTTTAACTATTCACAGGCTTCAATCTCATATAGCCTTAAAAGAACATGCTCACGTTTCACCTCAATATCAACGAAAACAAATAGAATTTTTATTTCCTTGTTAAGATAATACATTTGATTTTTTTTAAGACTAAGAGGTTTTGCATTATGACACTGTCTTTATGAAAATTAAGTACAGCTCCTATTAACATAGTAAAAATATGTATTTTTCATTACTGTAATCTGAAAAAAATTATAAAGTATTATTTCAAATGTAAACTCTTTATATATCATACAAAAACTCATAGTTCATGGTGACTATTACAACATTTTTATCTTATACAGTAATATATATATATATATATATATATATATATATATATTACAGTAATGAGAATCTATAGAGAATCATAAAGTCAATGTTACAATGCATAAAATTTTAATGGTTCTGAAAACTGGCTTAATTTTCAAAATGAAATATGACCTGGACATCCATACAGAGCAACTTACACCTGAACATCATCATAATAATACTAAAGGTAAAAATGACAAATTTTCTAGAGTCATTTTCATTCCAATTAAATTCCAATATTTCAGTGGGTCAATAGTTTCTGTCTTAAGGCAAAGTGGGTCAGACAAACAACACAATATTACAAAGATCTCTTTATTTTTGTTCTTTCGCTGAAAAGAAACACTTTGTCTTCAAGGATGCTTTTGATTTTTTATGGCCTTGACTGATGATACTTTCTCATGGATCCCGCCACGTCACCGCTGCAGTTAAAAATCAGATTACATCTATTAGGGGCTATCAAGTTTGAGCTGTGTCCAAATGCACACATCAGTATGCCTTCTAAAAGCCAGAGCTTGGAGGAATATGTATTTTGCCCAGCTGACACATTATGACATTTTACAAAAATCATTTACAAGAATTCATTGTATAAGAATAATAGTGACATATCTCTAGGTTTAGATCTTGACCTGTTGTCAGGCAACCAATGAAAGTCCCACAGGGTCACTGACTGTATCATCCTATTTGTGTGCTAGGGTGGGGCATAATATGGACCATGCACACTATCTAGTGACAATCACATGTTACCAATTTATTAGAATAGAAGCTTAACTGGTTAAATATTTTATTGAATTTGTTGTTTATAACAATATACTTGGATATCGTATAGTTTAGATCGTTAACAGCCTCATTTAAGTCATAAACAACATCAAACCGGTTACTAATTTATATTAATTCATCTTAACTTACCACGGTTCGTGACCGGTTGCCATTTCTTTTCAGCCGGTTATTCTCGTGCGCAGACATTCATCGATCACTCCGCGTGAAGCATTTCGCTAGCCGTGCCGTTATCTTCCGGAGAAAATCCTCCGCATTGGGAACTCGTTGATTTACTCTGACCCTTTTGGTCTCAGCCTCAAAAAATCATCCCATCCTGTGCGCTAAAAGCTTCGTGTGGCCGTGTTTTGCTCTTGGACCCGCCTCCTCCTCCTAGTCCTCCTGATGCGGTTTAATAAACGGTTTGTCCCATAGATGTCACGCTTTGTCGCAGTGTTATAAAAGACGGATTCTGGAAGAAAAAAGGTAACAGAATGTCACAAACGCGGCTTCTTCCATGATAACGCCTTCTTAACAGCGTTTCAATGAATCTGCATGTGTTTGTGTAGTTGTGAGCGCAATGAATGCTGGGAGTTGAAGTTCTTTAATGCAATGCACTTGCTCTGCAAAAAAACTCGACATACACTGCGACTACAAATGATACACATTGTATAGAAATTATAGTAATGCTCAAATTTTTAATTGATTAACTTATGGGTTTTAATGAAAGCAAAGATGTCTGAAATGTAGGCTAACGTCTAATGCATGGAAGTATTAATAACTCCATTAAAGCATAATTACAATATGTATTAGGCCCTAAATGTAGTTTTCTTGCTTTCAAAATTTTACTTCAAAATAAAAACTGTAACTTTTATTCCACAAATTCAAAAACATTAAGGTATCCACAAATCCCTCATTAAACAAATAGACAAAAACCTTTGAGAGCCTATTCAACATAGTGTCATAAACCACTATTTTCCAGAAACACAAAATTAGATCAATTTACCTCAAAACTGTTTTGACTGACTAAATCTCACAAATGCCCCGGGTGGCATATTACCCAATTTTACTCCAATATTGTAGAATTTAAACATTGTATTTTTTCCATTATGGTTACAAAAAATGTTAAATTATGTTACGTTATTGTTTACTGAGTCACTGAGTGACTTGACATTATAAAACTTATACTTTCACCAACTTTTAAAAAATTATTATTATTATTATTATTATTATTATTATTGAAGAACCATACAGTTTGTTTAGGCTAATATCCAAGAAATAAAATACACGTGCACATTGGGAATTAAATGAGCTGGGAATTAAATGTTTAATGCATCTAAAGTCACAATGCAGCATTTTTTAGTTTTCCATGTAAAAATGTATTTTATTTATTATTTTTTAGTTTCTATGTAAGAAAGTAACTATGACGCAGTACCGAATGACGTCATAACCTCATTGCACCAATACATTTGCCTTTTACTAAACCTTGATAAAAAGAAGATAATTAAAATGACACTTAAACTTGCAAGTTCTTAAACATTTTGAACATACTGTATTAGTATACATATTCTGTTACATTATTGCTGTACTGAATGTTGCCTATTTGTTACATCCGTGATGTTACACATAACAAAAAAGCTCACCTTTTGTGAAATGACCTTATTTTGTAATTCACGTTTTTGTAAAACTCGCTCAGAGTGAAGTAGATTACAGTAATAACACTGAACAAATTCAAAATAGCCCTGGTCTCAGCACGTTTCCCTCTGTAAATCCAGTAGGCAGTTCCTCACAGGACAGTCCTAGAGATACATTGCGATCTGCAGAACTGAGGATGTTCTTCACACGCATCCCTTAAGCATTCTGCCGTGTTTGTTTTCGTAGCCTATGGATTGTTTATGGCACATGCACAATAATTATTCACTATGCTATTTCTAGCAGTTCTACACTCTTAAAGCTACAGTAAACACAGTGGTCAGGGTAGAGGTAGATATCATTTTCCACAACTGTGGTTGTGAGGGATATAGCTGTACAGTCGTTAGTATGTCGGCTGAACTGCTTAATTTTTAGTAGACCCTATTGGAAAGAAACGGATGCAAAAGAAAAAGGAAATCCTAAGAAATAAAAATGATTTCACTACAGTCCAGTATGGTGTCAATATGCACATGGTGAGTCATTGAAGGATGAAGACTCGCCACTACTTTGCATTGAGTCCGAAATCGCATACTGTCTGAGTAGGTGCTACACTTGAATTTAAACTAACTTTAAATTTGAAATAAATTATTTTGGGCATAGCCTACTATAAAGTTGGGAAGTGTTTCGAATGCAGCAAGTTTTTCTATGGCTGTGTGTGGGTCCAAAATCTCATAGAGTAGGTAGGGCCGCTGTAGGCAAACTTCTTTTAAAATTGGTTATTGACCATTAAAAAGGCATGTTATAGTATGAATGTGTGTATAAACAGGGTCAGGGAGTAACAAAATACAAGAAACTTGGTTACGCACGTATTTAGGGAACAAAAATGATTAATTTCGGGTGATAATCAAATTAGAGTTACATCCAAAGCATTTTAGGTTATCAGAGTGTTTAATGTGGATTTTAATGTCATTTATTTCATTTCAACATTAATGTGAACAACAGTTGGTGATTTCTCCTAAGCATCCTAAGATGCTACAGTTCTGCTAATAAGTTTCATACCCCTTGCAGAATATGCAAAATTGTAATATTTAGTACTGTCCCGAATAAGCTATTTCACGTAACAGATGTCTACATATACTCCACAAGACAAATTTATAATTTATACAAATTTCCCAGTTCAAAAATGTACATACCCTTGAATTTTAACTGTCTGTCATTATCTGGATGATCCACAGCTTTTTGTGATAGTTGTTTGTGAATCCCTAATTGTCCTGAGCAGTTCAGCTGCCTGCTGTTCTTCAGAAAAATCCTTCAGGTCATGCACATTCTTTGATTTTCCAGCATCTGCATGTTTGACACCTTTCCAACAATGACTGTATGATTTTGAGATCCATCTTTTCACACTGAGGACAATTGAGGGACTCATACACAACTATTACAAAGGTGAAAACATTTACTGATGTTTAAGAAGGAAACACAATTAAGATCAGGGGGTGTAAACTTTTGAACAGAATTTTGTGTACGTTTTTTTATTTTGTTTAAAGATCTTTCCTTTTTTAATTAGTACTGCCCTTCAAAAGCTTGAGCATCAGTTTTTTTCTTCTTCTTTTTTCAAGAAATAATGTGTAAAACTGATGTTGTTAAAAAAATAATATGCAGAGGACAACCAAGTGTTTGATGGATGCCATTTTTCTCTAGAGGACTTTTTGTGTTACATACCTTATTATTAGTATTCCAAAGTATTCTAAAGTATTTAGATTAAGTTACAAAACTTGTGTAATCAAACAAAAAAACGGTACACGTTACATTTTAAAGTATGTATTTTGTAATCTGTAGTGAAACACATTTTAAAAGTAACCTTCCTTCTTTAGGGTTGCCAAGTCCACTGGTTTCTCATGGAACTGGGCTTCTTTTAAACTGATTGTGGCTTGGTGCACATTGATAATATTTGAATGGAATGCATGTTTTGAAATATTTTACCCACTTTTAACAATCATGAAACGGTGCGAGATGATGAGTTCTGTGAGGGAGAGGCACTGGTTGGGAGCCTTTCAGCTTATGTATACTCCTTTATGAAAACAGACTGTTGTTTCTAATTATTATATAGTGATTTCCAGTTAAAATTGTGCAAAAATGCATTACATTGTATATTTTAGGAATGAAAGAGGTGGATTTTGAGTTTTGATATTTGGGATATGGCCATGCTGGGATAGTTTTGGGCTATTTTGTTTTTGTTATGCAGAGCTGGCAACCTGTTCGAGTCGCTGATTCTTCAAGGCTTGCATGGCTTCGTTAAACACAACAGTGGGTGCTGATGTTAATGGATACATAAACTTGAAATATATGCTTATAGGAGCCACACACTGTTGCACCACAAAGATGAATCAAGGTACTGCTTTCCAGACAAAGTGATATGTAAGAATAGGCCCTAATCGACTTGAAATTTCCTACTTTCAACCTGATTAATACAAGTGATTACCTTCCTTTAAAGTGGCTAGTGAGAAGTGGTTGTGTTTCCTCGTGCAGCCACATGAGGACAGCAGATATCTTTTGAATGAAACAAACTGTCCTCAGCATGTTTGATCTGTAAGAAATTTACAAAGTGACACAGGGTTTTCAATTTTATAAATTACACTCAACACAAAAAATTAATATCATTTACTTACTCTTATGTCATTTTAAACATATGCTTTCTTGTGTGGAACACAAAATGGGATGCTTAGCAGAATGTAAACACAGCTCTTATCCATATAATGAAAATTAATTTAGGGACCATTTTTACCTGAGATGTGTGTTAAATTAAAGTGTGTTAACTTTGACACTTAAAAAAATAATGTCATAATTCACTCTCCCTCATGTTGTTCCAAACCTTTAAGCAGTTTTTTTTTTTAATCTCTGGAACACAATTTTAAAAAATGTTTTATTTTTATTTCAACATTCTTAAAAAATTTCATTTTTGTGTGTGTTCTATAGAAGAAAGTCATATACTGTAGGTCATACAGGATATGAGGAAGAGTAAATAATGACTGAAAAGAACATTAAACAAAAACTGGCCATTGTATCATGTTTTCATTGTCAACAGTAAGTTGACAGCCAAAGTGTCAGTTTAATTTTGGCCAGACTTTTCTTTTTTCTTTAACCCTTTGATGCACACACTATGAAAACCCCTTCTAATGCACAACATGGGTCTCAAATGACCCGTATTGATTTCCTATGTTATTTCATGCTTCACTGGGCTTTTTTTTTGTTGTTTGTTTTATATTTTGAAATCAGTTTATTTCTATTTCTTTTTGTGTGTGTGTGTGTGTTTGGAGGCTTTCATTTTATTTTTTTATTTTTTTTATTATACAAGTAAAGAATGTTACAATGTTTACATGTACCAAATTCTTAACCCCATGAACCAAACATATAACATATAAGACAGAGAGAAGAAGAAAAAAAAGAAGAAAAACATTAAGTTTAGAAGGTGACAATATTTACATGTGCCAAAATGTAGAAACACTTGCACAAACAAACATACTGATGGCCAACATTACAATCCGTTCTGATTAACTCCTGTATTTACATTCATATGTCTGTGAGC
>JAUZSZ010000120.1:6308347-6320872 GCA_034780575.1 Labeobarbus marequensis | reverse complement strand
CAATAATGTAGTGATAAGTCATCCTCTCCTTTAATGTGACTTGACGGGAAACCCTCGCCCCAAGAGAAGATTTTAGTCCTAGAAATAGTGTGTTCTGGGTGTCAGACTCCAGGGCTCCTGTCCGGAAGGAGAAACAGAGTCCAGCTGAAGCTCTGGCACTGGCACAAAGTTCTTGTGTTATCTGATATGATTACCTCAGAGTATATGTCCCCATCTTTCCCTTTGCCTCCTTTTTGCTCTCTTTTGTGTCGCCCTTCACTACCGATTAAGTTACTGAACTTGGAAAGAAACAAAAGGTCTCTTTAATGACTCAGTTGTTTTTTCCAGACAGTGATGATTTTAAATGGAGAGCAAATGGAGTCTCCTGTACCTCACATGTTTCTCCTGATTAAAATACCCTGGAAATCTCACATGTACCTTCTCTAGGGTTTCAGAAGAGATCTCTGCATTGTCTCAAACTGTTGAAATCTTCAAGATTAAATTACTAGAGCTGCTATTCACATTAAATTTACAGTATTTTAAGCAAATATTTTAAGCATTTAAGGGAATGCCTGCCTTAGAGGTGTACTTCACACTGCACCACAATATGTTTGTTTACTCCACCAGCCTTCTCATTCTGGTCACAGTTCAGAGGGCACAGAGAGATAAATGGATGGTGGGGGTTGTCTATGCTGCAACCTACCTATTTGACTTTTCTCTGACCAAAAAAAAGGAAAAGAAATACATCACTCAGATAGCACTGGGTGGTCAGACAGCATGGAGGCCTATCAGCGCAGGGCTCTGATTAAAGTCAAAATCAATCTGCGGGCATCCAGTGGACATCAGTTAGGACATTTACATCATTTCTCATTCACATAGGTCTTTAAGACCCTGGGAGTCTAAACGGCAAGGAGAAAGAGAGTGATAAAAAGTCAGTGCTCACTATCCAGCTGTTGCTGGAAATTTTCAGAGCACTAAATCCATCACGTTCAGAGTTAGAAGCAGCAGAACTCCTGTCCAAAAAACCTCCAATTTAATTAGAAAGTGCTGGCTGAGAGTAAGAACACAGGACTGAGCAGGTGAACCTCAAAGCCAAAGTCGATATTTCACACCAAAATTTCAAAATCTATATTCAATTACATTTTGTAAAAATGAGAACAGAGTATTTTGTAAAATGACAACAAAGCCTAACTTTGTGACCATTAATTCCATTGGGACAGTTTCTCTATGACAATTAAGCACATTTTTTAAAGGATTAGTTCATAAAAGTAAACAAATGTAAATTACATTATGACATTAATACACCATAGTTGTAATGTCTATAATTATTTAATCAGAATGTTAATTTGGTAATAACAATGTTAATGAGATCTTGGAGAGAATTAATTGTCATGAAAATAAGTCACATTCATTTTAATATAACCCATGTTCTTTGTAAGACTCATTCAGTTCTTCTTGTGTGGGTACTAGGTAGTAGGTTTGTTAATAGTTGCAAAATATGAAATTTCAGCCAGAAAGAAATTGGAGGAAAAATAGCTACTGGTAATGAAGGGTCATTTCCTCTATGCCTTCAGATACTCTGCACTGCAGGTCTTGTAAATGTAACATGGGCATTATGGCATAAACAACCCACTTTAGACTCTCAAAAGAGTAGCAGTACAGCTGCAAGGCCATTAGTAGATTTTTTTTTTTAATGCAGCTGCTTTAAAAGCCCATAAATGACCCCACAATTACATTGCCAAAAAGCAAATTGGTTGGCAATTAGAATTGTTTACTGCCCCCTAATAAAAGGGAAAAATCTGCATGTGGGGTTGAGCCAGAGAGAGCTGATTTATGGGTAACTCAGTAGGCTTGACTATGCAAAGGGCTGTGGGGCACAGAGATCGTTCTTTTTCGGTCTCACTTCGACAGTAAAGTTTCAGTCTCGGAGTAAACATTCAAAAGTTTTACTGTCTCGTAAAGAATATGAAAAAAACATTTGAAATGGGAAATTCAAGCAAGGGTTTGGAGTTGAATTAGGCTCTTTTAAGAGCAGTCTTGAAAGTGGTATTGGATGCACTTCTGAGGTTCCCATAGGAGAGGAACCCTACGAGGTACATGATAGAGCAAAAGTCTCCCATGAGGGTTGAGACTGCTGCCCAACAGAGTCCATCGTTGCATCTTTGCATTGTGTCTTTGTAGCTGATTTGAAGTCAGCTCACACTACTCCCAAAGAAACAAACTTTCGAGTGCAATTCTTTTAACTTTTCACAGGTTTTGAGAAGTGGTCACACTAGAAAAGTTTATTTCCCGCTCTGTTCATGGTTGGCTCCAATGGCCACAAGTAACTGTTTTATGTTTCCCATTGATGGAGACTCAACATGCCCTGACAATTTAAACAGCTTTGTATTCAAGAGCACACTACTAGAGGAGACTGTGTGCTCTTGATTAAATTATAAGGATTGGTTCCCAAAAGAGAATTCATTAGGACAACTCTGGTTTAATACCTACTTCAACAGAGATGCTCTGTTGGGAGGTGAGTCTGCATGGCCGTCAAAACCCAACAGATCTCTTTGAAAGAGACTGTTTTCCCTCACAACTCAACTAAATAAAAACAAAATCCGGGGTGTCTAAAACTTGAAAGTCCTTTTTTGGATACTTCAGTTCTCCTTGAATGTGTGAAAGCCATATGAAACCTGCCAGGCTGACGGCTTCAAATAGCTCCATCACATTAGATTTAAAATCTCATATCTCAGCTGTCTGAGGCTCACCCATGTCGCTCAGCCTCAAATGCTTGCTTGTTATAGAGCCTGATAATTTGAGGTTGTCGTGGTTATACTGTTTGACGCGTGGAAAGGAAGCTCTTACCATCTGGACTTACCATACAAGCCTATCAGTTTTAAAATTCAAGCAGTATCAGTCGCTATTATACATCTATATAGGCCCTAGGGGTGGGTAGTACAACAACAATTTTTACATCATGGTACAAGTGATTTTATAAAATGCTATCAACACAATATATATTTTCATTACCTTTTCTGAATATTCAAAAAAATGGGTTATATATTAAATGACTCTTCTAATGACTTGATTAAAAATACAGTAAAAACAGTAATATTGTAAATTGTTACTATAATTTAAAATAACTGTTTTATTGTTCTATTTTAATATATTTTAGAATGTAATTTATTCCTGGTGATGGCAAAGCTGAGCTATTATCAGTATTGAAAACTGTGATATTGCAAAAAAGCTGTTCAAAATAATTTTAGATGGAGTACAGCATTTCACATGGAAGGATATGCCAACTTTCCAAAAGTACTGGATGTGTCAGCTACTAATAATACCGTGAAGCCCTATATATCCTTTATCTTCTCGAAAGAACCATTAGTTTGAGCCAAGACAGCTTAAGAGGTTAGGTGTCCTTAACAACAGCCAAAAGAGCCGCCACTATGTCCAACTGGCTTCTCAATTATTCAGATGCCTTAAAGGAGGCTCGATAATCAGTGCATGTCTGAGACTGATAAAAACAGGGAGCACTGAGACAAAGCAGCGTAAAGATAGGGAAAGAGAGAGAGACAACATCTTTTAGAGAGCTAAAGAGTGTGAAAGACTGAGCTGAAATCAATGGCTGCTGCTGGAGGAAATTTGGAGTGAATTTCCCTAATGGCAGTCCCATTACAAGGGCTCTTTAGCTTGACCCCTTTCTCCTGGCTTGAGGAGCCAGAGCAGAGGCCACGCTTATTCGCATGAGCATCTGGTTTGATTCCTGTGGACTCCTTTGGGAGGTGGCAAATTGAAAGTTCAGGGTACTGCAAATAAAGTCTGAAGTTGGCGTCAAAGACCAGGTGTGTTTTTAAAGAGGTGGGCAAACAAAAAGACAAATTTGTTGGATGAATTACCTTGGTGCTATCCCACTCCTGAGTCTTCATCTGAGTGTGAATGAGCTCGTAAGAAGGCTCCATGGTGTCCGTGGCAGGTTTGTGGTAGCCAGGGATGACGTTGTATAGCTGGAAACCAAATGTCACTAGCCAGCTGTTAACATCTGTTGAAAGAGAAATGCTGCGATGAAATACACTTACAGCAGAGCAAAAGGTAACTGCAGCACTCAGTGATAATGCCTGTATAATAATTTACTCTATTTGGGGTGAATTACACCACAAAAGTGTGATTCATTGCAAATCAGGACACATGCCAAGTGAGCTCCTTCTTGAAATAAGCTCCTGCAGTGATTACAGGCAACACCAGTTTCAGAGACTGGACTAAATATGATTAATCCTCCACAGGAAGTGGCAAATCTCCAAAAAAAGATGATCATTTGTAGCATTTTGTCCACACACAAAAAAATGATAAAATTACATCTGGCAGGTGAGAAACGTGATGTTTGAGATCTGCTGGTGTGCTTGATAATCATACATATTTCATGCTGTGACCATATGTATCACCCTTTCTATAATCAGAATATGTAGTTTTGTTTTTGTGCATAGCATGAATAGCGAATCATACTATAATATACAGAGAGTATGAACCTTACCAAAATCAAACGGCCTTTTGATTTTTCTCTGCTGCATCAAATACATTAGTCATGGATAGAAGAGACATTGCTATAACAATGAAGTGCACACTGATGCCTGCTCCTTTATTTAAGGCTGTGTCACTTGACAGGGTTGTTTTAAATATGTATTTGATTAAGGACAATGAAATTGTCCTTAATTGACCCTTCTGTATTTCAGAAGAATGAAAATGTCAATGCCATCATTCATAAAAGGCTGACAGCCCACTCAAGTACATCTAATATCCAGGAGAATCTTTAGATTTCCTTCTTCAAAGCTAACTTTAATGATGAAGGCTACAGCCTAGCGGCTAGGTGTTTAGCTGAGCTTGAAATATGGCTAGTCTGCAGTAATATTAGCATACATATGCTATATCCTTCTGAAAAAGACAGAAAAAACTGCTAGTTTAGAAAATGCTGGTTAGTTCTGGTATAGTTGGTGCACCAGAATGTGCTTATTTGCTGGTGAGCATAATTAACCGGATTTTTACAAGAAAAATCATTAGAAACACACCAACGATAAGTGAGTAACGCTACATAAGCAAGTAACCAGGTATAGTATTTTGTACTGGTCCTATATGAAAGGTAAAAATTGTTCTGGAAAACTCTCACGAGGTTCATTTTTGCTGCATTCAAGGTAAGGGTTAGGAGCAGGGTTGCTGCAACACTCCGAATAAGCTCAGTGTATGAATGTTGCATATGAATTTTCAGAGAATCTCACCACAAATCTTTTCGACAGGATAGTCAAAGGAAATAAACAATGGAACACACTAGAACAAGGCTTCTCTAACATAAACAACTGATATTGTGATTCTATAGTGTTCATTTCCTTTGATAGCAAGGGCACAATCCAAGGCTTTGATTTCAGTCAAAAACCAGCACGCATTCACTGTTATAGACTACAAATGTGACTACAATATTTTGTTTTCTTTGAGTAAGGCTGCGATTTCACTTTCAAGTGGAGAGAAAAGTGAATCAGCCCCTAGCTTCCAGTTCCATGGACTCCTTTGTGTTATTTGTCTAACACTGGGGAGCATTCACTACTATTTACCTCCCGCACAGGCTGGGGAAGCAAAGATTGATGGGATATTTCAGAGGAACAACCTGAATGAAGAACAAAGGGGACTTTGTTGTGCTGTCATTGCTCACAAGCAGTGTATGTGGAGGCAAGATCACCCCAAGCTGGGGCTGGGACGGGAGCCTGAAAAATAATCACTCTAGTGCAAAGATTCTTGGCACCAAGTCCTCATGGTGTTTTAGATTGTTGAAAGTAAAATGTAACAGTTAAGTTATTTACAGGCTATTTAATAGCCCTCCCAGCCTTTGGCCTGAGGCGCTGGCATAGGCTTCCTCAGCTCTATGACCCTACACAGGACAAGTAATTTGGATAATAGATAGATGGACGGATTTATTAAATAATGTTAACCTCAGTGTGTTCCAACATAAGATTTAAGAAATTGTGTGTTTACCTGTCATGTAGCACTTGGTTTCTTGGTTGTTGCTCAGTGGATTGTTGTTCTTAAACATGTAGAGGTTGAAGGGCACAACGTTGTTGCTGTTGAGTCGCTTCCAAACATTATGGTCAGGTGTGGTCCATCGGCCTGCAAGAACATCGTAATCTCTGCGTCCCATGTGAACAAGCTTTGTAAGGGGTTCATAGAGGCCACCATGGTAGCCTACAACTAGCTGGAAACTTGGGTTGGAGTCCAAATACACTTCCCCAAAAGCTGTGTGCAGGATCTGTTTGATCATGAGACCGGCACCACTGAATACAGCCAACGGTGTACCGATGTTATCGCAGGCCACATAGAACTCATCTCCACTGCTCAACTCCATGGCGAAGAGGTGGCCCTGAAGGTCATAGTAGAGCGAGGTGATCTCTGAGCTTGAGTGATTGTACATGTGTGTGACTCTGGTGGGACTGGACAAGTCTGCGTAGAAGAATTGCAGATGGTGACCTTGGCTGCATCGACTGGACACTCTCCTGCCCAAGCCATCATAGCGGTACTTGATGGTCCATCCGTTAACTTTGTTGTAGGCTTTAACAAGCAACCCAGCAGAGTTATACTCAAAGAAGTCATTTCCTCTCTGCCTGAGGAATCCATCCTCATCTAACCGGTACTGCACGTCACCCAATCGAGTAATGCGGTCCCGAATGTCATAGCGTAGCGGTGTAAGCCTGGCACTATTACCAGGACTAAGTAGGTGCAAATTTCCATTCAGATCATAGCTGTAGCGCCAAAGAGGCTTGTCGTTGATGGACACCACCTGGAGTTGGCCATCAGCATCATACTCATAGGTGTAACGGGTGGTATTTGCATAGGGCCCCACTTTAAGCTCCTTGGCCACCACTCGCCCCATGTTGTCGTACTGTACCATCATCCAGAACATCAGCGAACGGAAAATCTCATACTGCACCTCTTTAACTCGTCCATAGGCATCAAAGTGTTTGGTGTGAGTCATGACGGCTGTGGTAATGATTTGGTTAATGTCATAGTAGATGACTCCAAACTTGCCAAACTGCTCCGTTTTGCCTGAGACGTCATCGTAGCGATACAGGTCAATAGGTAAGGGGGTTTCACTGATGACTGCTTGCATGCTGGTGACCCGGAAGCTGTTGTCGTAGTTGTAGTCGAACCGAGCGTTCACCATGCCTTCCTCACTGAAACGAAAAATCTGTCTGTCAATGAGCGGTCCAATCTGCCTGTAGCGTATGGTACACGCAAAACCTTCGCTTTGAAGCCCCACTGTTTTCAGCATTCCTGCAGATTCATCGTAAGAAAAGGCAATCCGTGTTGTATCATAAAGGATTTCCAGCAGACGGGAGAGTTTTCCATACTTGTAGATGACTCTACGCCCTGTTCCTTGGTGGATGGTTTGCAGGAGCAGTCCATCTTCGCTGTAATCTTGCAAAACTGTGGCGTTGCCCTCAGGTGGCTTGTATGTGTTTCTGTAATAGCCGATGGAACGGGTGGTCTCCAAGGTCTGCCTGGCCACATTGGGCATTGTTACTGAAGAGAGGCGATCGTTCTTGTCAAACTCGAAGATGTATTGTCGCTGGCTGTATAGCAGCAGCACCATGGACTGCCAAAGGAAAATGACAAAATGATGCTCAGTAAGCTGATTTAATGAAGCATAGTAATTGCCAACACATTCTGAGAGCACTTCAAACAGTTAAATGTGAAATTCTCAACCCAGTGAAAGTGAAGGTCATTAAGTACCCAGGAGTCACACTGCACCACATGACTAACTGCATAACAAACTGTAGGGTGTCCCAGAATCACTTCAGGGTGCATAAAAATTACAAATATGCTGCTCTACAACACTGACTGAAAAATGAAGAAGGGCAAAATCTCATTTAATGAGGATTAAGTCATCATACCCCCCCTTCCCCTGATACCAGTTTTAATAATGTCACCTTATATGGAGGTCAGTGGGAGGATATTCTGGAGTTTATATTTTAACAGGAATCAGCTCTTCTTCATCTTTTTCTTTTTTTTTTTACTTTGAAGTTATTGATCTTACCAGCAGCACATGGTCATTTTAGAATTGCAAGAAACATTATATAGAGTGAACTTAAAGCTTACAATCAATACTTTTAAACCCATGTATTGGGATGTCAGCACTTCAATGTACTAAACAGCTGCCATTTTCGAATTACACGGTAAGGTCTTGCATTTCTCAGATATTGGTTCTAATTAACAAGACAGTGACATTTTACTTTTTTTCTCAATGATATTTTAGGAACAATTCGTTGTCAGGCTGCATGCGGTAACAATGCATAACAAGCTGCACATTAGACAGGGTCATTGCTAAAGCACATACGGTTAAAGCTTATTAATGTAACAAATTAACAGGGTTCAATAAAAAGATCTCTTCAGAAAAAAAGAGATCTAGGAATTATTTTTCAACCTGATAATTTTCCAGATAAAGACACTTACTTTTTCAAGGTAGGTGTAGCTCCATGACTTTCCATCTGCAAATATCTTTGAGGTGATTCTCCCATTTTGGTCATATTCCATTCGGATTGACATAGTGCCCCTCTGGATGCCTGCGATGTGGCCACCTGGTGAGTAGGTGACATTGACACCGTTTAGCCGACTACTTGGAGCCCACAAAGTAGGTCTTCCCGCTGGGTCATAGTGGATCCTCAGAGTGAACTTCCTATGGTCGTCATAGACTTTCTCAGTCCTGGTTACTCGGTCAAAATCCATGGATAACAAGTTCCTGTTATGAACCTAAACCATAAAAAGGAAGATAGGAAGATTAGGCCTCTGAATTCAACACATGGACTTGATAGCATGAACTGTCTCCGCTGAAACTCAAATTGTGTTTTACTTTAATGATTTTTTACTTTCAACTGCATACCTCTAGAGGCCACAAGCTTTTTAATTGAATGATTTCTTTGCTGCATGTTAAAACAAAAAGAATGAGAGAAACACGTTCAGTATAATCATTTGTCTTGCCTTTAAGGAAGGAATTATTGAGGGGTAGATTTCCACTTCCATTGTATTTGAAGCAGGAGGAAAACAATGACACTTGAGGTGCATATGAAGTTCAAAGCCCACTACATTGTTTGAATGACATGTCATACTGAGTTTTTGGCGCAGTCCGAATGTGAAGAGCCCTCTGACCCCGGAACATGCTGAGATCAGAGCTGAGAACTAGTCTTACATGGCTAGTAATCCCAAAGGCACACACAGGTCAAAGCGATCAAGGATTTAGAGGCCTTAATACCTTCAACCCTTGGCACAATGCACTAGAATCTTTATTGCTGTGATGTGAATTTAGGTATTGGTGGATAATAAATGGGGCATCCAGCTACACCTAACTAAATATAAACACTGTATTAGCAGGTCCACAAAGAACCTACACTTGTTGTTGAGAATTACAATTCAAAAATAAAAATAGCTCCACTCCACTTGGTAACCCAGAAGTACTATGAACTTGGCTAATATATTTAAGAAAAATGCTTATTAGCATGTTTCTAGCTCTGGCATGAATGCTAACTCAAAATTTGCTGTAAAACTTTTTTTTTCCAAGCATACCACTTTGTTGTATTATGTCTACAGGGTTGAATGAGTATTGACTAAACAACCATCTGGAAGTTTGGGCCAAACAGTTTTTGAAATGCATTATAATTAAACACTCATTTCCCCATATCTCTTATCAGTGTAATGTGTCCTTAATTGATCTTGGTTTTCCTCATCAGGTACTCTGGTACCCGGCTTGGCTCACTGCTGGCAAGGCTTAACAGAGTCTTAAAGTGATTTTGCGAGTTGTTGTTGGCTTTGGTCCAGTGGTATGGCGGATGGGGGGGAAGAGCAGCAAGCAAGCTTTCGCTCTCTCTCCTCCTCGTGGGCATGCTGGGAGCTCTCATCTGTGAAGGGACAATTACACTGGGGCCAATTAATGTCCCTAATACCTAATTGAGAGGATTATTTTACATTAAAAGCAAGCAGCTCATGAATAGGAGAATTCCCGGTGGGGGTGACAGAACAAAGAGTTTGACATAATAAAGGGCAGATATTTTTCCTTCCCCACTCCTTTAAGCCTCACCCACCTACTGATGAACATGGCCCCTATTTCTCTCACTCTCGCGTTTTCAAATACAGCTTGACTCTTTTATCTGAAGATATCAAGATTGAGAGTTTACTCAAAGTATCAGTCAATCTGTCTATCATCTACCAATCCATCCATTCATCCATGTTGTTCGAAAACCTGTTCGAAAACAGTTATTATATCTGCTATTCTTTTTAGTTACACAATTCACTTGTGTTATTTACTAGACATTTCAAGGCATCAAAAAGTCAGGCTTTTATGGCTCTGAGGATGAGAGAACTTTTGTCAAGGGCCGATTTGTCCAGAGTAGGATGACAGGGGACTGAAGCGACGGGTTTAAAGAAAAAAAAAATGAAGAGAGAATGAAAGGGAAGGCTGGATGCTCATGCCAGGCTCTGGTTGAGCGGAGGCCCAACGGACTGGAAAAAAAAAAAGCTATTTTGGCAGTGAGATCCTGGGTCTCTGGAGAATGGAAACCCACTCAAGGGGAATGTCTTAAATTGGACATTCCTTTAAATGGACTAAGCTTTAGGAAAGCAGATATGGTGAGAGGAAGGAGATTGGACTGGGGCAGGGAAAAACAGGGTTTGAGGAAATGTCTAAGAACCCCCAAAAAGGACATCAAGACAAAAAGTAGGGTGTACTTACACTAAACCACATTATTCTACATGTTACATAAGGCACATTAATAATATTGAACAAGCATTAATAATATTCAACATTAATAATAATAATAATAATAAACTAGTCACAGGTGCTATTTCCTTTCATTGTACGGAAAAAAGCAGCACGGACATTCTGTAAAACATCTCCTTTAGTCTTTCACTGAAGAAATGAAGTATATGTGTTTGAAAAACATGAGAGTAAATGACAGAATTGTCATTTTTGGGTGAACTACCCTTTATAGTTGATGTTTGCTGACTGAAATTCCAGAAAAAGTTATCGTATAATTCACACACTGTATTGGGGAATGTTAGACAGACACTTGCCATGTTTCTCCCTCCCTTCTTTGACAGCCGGATGATATTTGCATGCTTTGCTGATCAAAATACAACTACTTTGAGATTACCCGACTCCTGTTTGTCAAACAAACAATGATTAAAACCAGGAACAAAAGACAACCCTTTTTTTCATAACTCCGCTAATTACGAGAATATCTTAGGACTGTCACTAATGCACTTTTGCCAGTGAATAAACAACTTGTAAGTAACGTTTGTTTTCATAAATAACCATCAATAATTGAAATTTCCCATTCCATATTCGAAAAGTCAACAAATCTGTCCAACAGCATTTGATTTTCTTCTCTGCTGTCATAAAAAATGTATTCAAGTTTTTGTTCTTCAAATCCAATATTTGCTTGTCGCTTTGCCATTCATTTATAATTTTTCCCCGTCCGCTGCTGTGGTAATCTTGTTTGCTCAGTGCGATTTGTCGCTTCCTTCAGTAAACACACTTGCCCACGTGTTGGTTTTGTTTGTTTGGAGGCAGTATAGGACACCGTTCTAATAATGTAAAGCAAACATTTAGAGAACTGTCAGTCGAGGCCTTGCGTTTAAGCCTTCAGTGGTTTTTGGGATTTGAGCTCGCTGTGAGGGGACAATTTACACCACTACATTTCCAGAGCTCTGTTGTTGTCAGGAGATGTGGTTGCTATGGAGACAAGAATAATTTTGGTGGCCTGGCAGCTGTTCTTGATGGTGTGTAGTAGCCAGTGTGATGGACATGTGACCACAGTAATACTTCAGGCTGCTAGTGACCCACATTTCTACTAGGGCTGGGTATTGCCAACTACATCTTCATTCGAAACACACTGCGATATAAATCTAACGAGTCAATGGATCGTTATGCATCACAGTATTGTTATTGGAAGCCTTTATCTTTCAGTTAGTATGACGCCTCATAGAAGCTTTGTTAACTGAACTGTGGGAAAGCATATGGATGCACACATTAAAAGTAGCTGATATACTGTATGGTTGAAATCACTGATATATAATTTTCTTAAAGAGTCATTGTAATACCATAAATGCTTTTGTAAATGTGTCCATTTAAATCTCTTTCTGTTCTGCCCTTAATTCTCTTGGCTTCATATCAACTTGACAAACATCCTCACAGCCAGCAGCTTCACCCCTCATACAACACACACACACACACACACACACACACATACAATTTGACACATTCACCCACTCATCCACCCACATAATATCACTTGACACGTCATTCAAGGTTGCTCAATGATTTCAGTACGGATTGTCCTTTGGTTCATACTTATAAGCCGAGCCATTCTACAGTCTGCACTCAAAGGGATTTTCATATATATATAATATAATATACACAGCCGCTCAAAGGTTTGGGATCAGTAAGATTTTTACTGTTTTTAAAGAAGTTTCTTCTGCTCATTAAGGCTGTATCTATTTGATCAAAAAAAAAAAAAAAAAAAATTTTGAAAAATTATT
>JAUZSZ010000120.1:6106683-6117862 GCA_034780575.1 Labeobarbus marequensis | reverse complement strand
ATGTCATCAATAACAGTTAATTTCTGCAAATTAGGCCATATTGCTTTCACAGCAAATGCAAACCCTACCAGAGTCCATGCAAAACCATAACCCACGCAGACTTGAGCGCAATTCTACCCAAGTCTGAAAAAACACCAACTGAAATCAGTAAATTCAGCCATCGAATTGCATTTGGCAGAACTAGCGGCACAAAAATTACACATTACTGTGGATCTAATATGTGAAATCTTGCTCACCTTGCCTGCTGAACTCATCAGCTTCATGGTGCACCACATCTTTGACCCGGCTGCCATAGGCCAATCTGGAGTCCTGGTCAAAAGCTTTGAGGGTCTCGCTGGAGCTGTAGGACTTGGGGTTGAGCTTGCCATCCTCACTGTCAGCTGAGGAGCTGGTGTACCGGCGCTCCGTGTCCTGCCTGGAGGTCAGGGAGCGGTAGGGTCTGCGTTCTTTCACTTCCATGGCAACCTTGTCTCTTCTCTCAACATCAAAGGGAGGGAAAGAAGCCAGTTCAGTCCGTATGATTCTGCAAGAAGACACAGACGAGGACAAAAAGACTTGGTTAGCATGAACATTGCTTTTTGTCATTTTTAGTAATTTTTGTTTTTACAGCTAAACCTATAATTAGAACTTAAACATCACTAATGTTTAGAAGCTTGGGATCTGTAATTTTTTGAAAGAAGTCTCTTATGCTTTACAATTTAAAGCTAACTTTCTTCTGTGTTCATATATTTCAAAATATAATTTATTCCTGTGAAGCAAAGCTGAATTTTCAGCAGCATTACTCCAGTCTTCAGTGTCACATGATCCTTAAGAAACCATTGTAATATGCTGATTTGATGCTCAAGTATTTATTTATTTATTTTCAACAATTGTGTTACTTAATATTTTTGTAGAAACTGTCACTTTTGATCAATTTAATGCAAAATTGCTTAATAAAAATATACAATTCTTATAGACTTCCTACAGAAATTTTGAATGGCAGTGTATTCAGATTTACTTTTTTAAAATAATATAATTCAATGATTTAAATTATTTAATAATTGCAACATAAAAATACAAAACACCACATGGTATTCACATTTAATCATATCTCTTCATAGGATTCGATGACCCAGATATTTTTGTGTGCCACTGAGTACAACAGGCAGCTGAAAGCTTTTCTTTTTTGTGACAAGACCCTAAAGGACTATAGTTTAAAAAAAGAAGATTTCTGGACAGTCCTTTAAAATCTCCCACCCGGCGTGACATTATGCAGCACTGAAGCATCTCGAAAAACAGGATTAATGTTGGTAAAATACAGCATTTCAAATCTTGTGGCAGTAAACTTTATGACTCAAATCCCCCTCCCTCTGTTTTAACATGCCTCTGAGATAAACGCTGCACTTACAGCAGATTTTTAAGTGGCAGGTGTCCTTCTGTTTGGTCTGCGGTTTATATGGCAAATCAACGCCCAATGCAAACAACACTTATGACTCCTTTCAAGAGTATCAAACCACAGCAGCCAAGGCAAAAGTGTAACTAAAAATCACTATCCTGTCATTATTATGTTCCAAACCTGCATGACTTTCTTTGGAGCACAACAGAAGATGTTTGGCAGAATGTTCAAGCTGCTCTTTTTCATATATTCAGTTTCATTTTTTTCCCCTTACATTTAAATCTCTGTATGCTTCAGAAAACTTGGAATACAGGCTCTATTTATTCATTGTGTATTTTTTGTAGCTAAACAGTGAGAATCACCATGTATTTTTGTTGTATGGAAAAGAGCAGCTTGGACATTCTGCAAAATATCTCCTTTTGCGTTCTATGGAACAAAGAAATTCACATGGGTATGAAGGTGAGTACGTTTTCATTTTTTGTTGAGTTATTCCTGTAACACACAAGGAAAATGAATCTACATCATCGTCTGCCTTATTAATATTTCAGCCTCATCCTAAAATCCTCCATTACAAAGCAAAATGCATTGTGAGAAACATTAGACCTTCACAATGCAAGCTTGTACGCAATAATGCATGCATTTCTGTAACTAAATGACACTTTGTAGCATAGTGTAAAAACAAAATAGCCACGTGGAGAGAAATATATTGGCGTAGGCGCACCGTGCCACTGTGAGATCACGCAACCTGGCATCAATTTATAGGTCCCCTGATTTTCCACAGACAGGATATCGCACAGAACTGGAGCAGCGGAGGAGGTCTTAAACATGTCGATGTGGATTTATGAAGTTGATTAGAGGTTGGGTCATTGTTTTCTCTCAGGCTCACTTAGGATAGTGAGGGTCCCCTGCTTGATTCATTTCATTTCCTGGACTTCAGCTCAGATCCACATCAAGCGTTTCTGACAATACAAGATTTACTATCTGTAATGGATTAAACCGCAGGCCGTGCAGTCTTCAGATATTTTAGACCAGCATTTCATTCATCCACTACATCTGCTGATGGAGCGTGCAATGTTGTGTTAAAACAGAATAAACAATAAAAAAGAATCTTTCAGAAACTGTCACATTTCACGGGTCACAATTCACCTCGAAATGAAAAGAAAAATATATTTTGAACAAAGAAAATGGAGGCTATTTTCTGTATTGTGAAATTATTGTTATGAATATGGTGTTGACAAGTAAAAAAAAAAATTAAATATGAAGAAAAACGATATATTGCTTAAATTGTATAGAACTGTAAGTACTTACTATGGTAATTTGTTGTATTAAATTTATAAGTACGAGTATAGATCATGTTATAATGATGAATTGAATCAAATACTTAAATTTTATATAAAAAAAAATCTGAAAATATGATTTTTTTCACATTACAGTAATGACACTGAGATTACAGTAATGACAGCTATGAGATAATTCGTAATAGTAATGACATTCATTTAACAATTAAACAAACAAACAAAATAAATCAATAGTCCCAAAAAACAAAAAACAAAAAAAAAACCTTATGCAAATACTCATCAAGGTATTCAGCAATTCTTATTTTAATATAAATAAAAGTAATTTCATTATTCTAAAAATGATGGGCTATATGTACTATAGAATTAAGATTATATTTCACATTACAGTAACTGGCATTCAAGTAGTACTGTAGTACTGAAGAAAATATATATTTTTAATAAAAATGGTATATTATTTCAGTTAATTATGTACAAGTATAGATAATGCTACAAACTGAACTGAATTAAATATATACATTTTATTTTCATTTAAAAAAAAAACTTTTATGTCTAGACAGGATGATTTTCATTAGTGTAATGTAAAAAACTAATTCTCATTACAGTAATGTACATGTTATGGAGGAAATGAAAATAATTTCAAAATAAATAAATAAAGCTGTAGGCTAAATCTTCTTATGCAAAATATGATTTTTTTTTCTTTTCTTTGAATTTTGAGGTTAAATATGAGCCTGGATATTGCTTTGTGAGATTGACCCCAGTCACAGTCTCTGTCTAAGCTGGTAAAAAAAATAAAATAAAAAAATGACAGAATCACAAGTCAAACAACGCATCAAAAATAGAAGGCTTAATCATAATGGAATTTGGTTCTAGATCCTCTTAAAGCAAAAAAAACCCAACAGTACGAGTGGGACAATATGGCGGACTCACTCTCAGCATTTCCCAGCAGATAAGCTCTTTAAGACCACTGTAATATAAATGTGTGGCGCTCCCGCAATAATCCACAGTAAACTATATCTAACCCCCCCTTAAACAGCCTCTTTATTGCCAAGCCCATTGTGGAGCCGGGGTTACCTTTTGTATGGACTGGCATCTGAAAAGATGGTCGTGATTAATGACTTGGAGACCTCTACTCCAGGACCTCCGCTGTGGACAAAAAACGGTTTTCTCCTAAAGACCCGCAAGAGCACTTCAGCTGCCAGGCCGGAATCTCCAAACCATTTGCTTTTAGGTTACTAATTTTTTAGCATTTAGAAAGAGTCTTCTAGCTTATGCTAATTCATACAGAGACAAAA
This sequence comes from Labeobarbus marequensis, assembly GCA_034780575.1. Taxonomy (NCBI): domain Eukaryota; kingdom Metazoa; phylum Chordata; class Actinopteri; order Cypriniformes; family Cyprinidae; genus Labeobarbus; species Labeobarbus marequensis. The sequence goes on along the minus strand of JAUZSZ010000120.1, from coordinate 6,113,897 downwards.
CAGCCTTTATGGCAGCACTTGAGGGGCTTTTGTTAAAGTGCATTGTCTTAATTTCCAAAAGCCTCAGTTCAATGAAATCGCCACGTAGTGTGGAGATTCTGCGCGTATGCCGTGCTCCTGAATATCCGAGGTCTCACGTGTACAAGGGTGTACCTTTGGGGCCATGGGAACGCTTTCCGTCTTTTCAATGGAGCAACAGTCGTCACTTACCCTTTGACGGCTGATGTCTAGTGCAAATACATATCTGTGAAAGGGAAGATGCGTTTGACTGACGGCTCTCTGTGAAGAACTTCAAGAGCAAAACTATTTTTGCCCTCTGTGTGTTTTTCCATGATAGTGTGTTAAGCTGTATGAATAATCTGGAAGAAAAAAAAAAAAGAATAAAAGTAAGAGACGTCAGCTCCCATCTAATCCCTACAGCCCTGTGGTGGGCAAAAAAACAAGATATGACTAAAAAACAAGTTGACAAAAAGCCCAATTTCAGTCTGTGGATTTGCTGAAATGGTGCTCAGAATGTTAAAAGGACAAAATATATATAAGAGATGAATCAGAGAACTGCATATTACTTTTTTGTTACATTTACGGTAATCTACTGTACACTGTACTGTAAAAAAAAATGACCCCATACTTTTTTGTATTTTTGCCTTAATGTATTCATGTTTTTGAAAGACATCAAGGCTACATTTATTTAATCACAATTAAAAAATGTATTAATTTATTTATTTAATAAAAACTATTTAAAATATTTTAAATAATTTTGTATTTTATTGCTTAAGAATTATTTCTTTGATGAATAAAAAGCACAAAAGCATCTATTTAAAATATAAATATTTTGTAATATATTTTGTAATTTTAATAATGTTTTTACTGTCACTTTTGATCAATTTAATGTGTCCTGAATTACAGTATTAATCTTACTGATGGTAGTGTACATTAAATGTATGTGTTCTGATCAGATGCACACTGAAAGTGAAAATGCAGAACAATGTGGCACAAGAACAGCAATTCAAAACATCTTTGATGTTTAACATGCAGTTATGTGGAGCAGTAGGCGGGGCTACACATAAAGCAATCAATATTCCACCTTATTAGCCCGTGGCCCAGTTCTCTGAACTCATTCATTGATCAATTTGCTTTTTTTTTTTTTTAGAAATTTATGTACATTGTTAAAACTGCCAGTCTAATATATTGTCTTATATATTGTCTTATAGTCTTATATATTTATTTTGTAAGCAGCGATTGAACTAATAATTCGCTATTCTGAAGTATTCATGGGTTTAATGAAATGTTATTGAATTGTTTTTTTATCAAAAATGCACCCTCTTGTTCGGGTTTTTCTTTGTTTCCTTTGATTTCCCTTCATTTCAAACACAGCTGAAGCAAAGCACTCTGGGGAAAGTAGCAAATAGTATATCCACAAAACAATCTGCTGCTCAGGTATCAGTTTCCTTATACATTCAATGCTATCGATCAGTCTGCATTCAAAAAATATTCTTGCACACCCTGTTTCCTGGTTTGGAGCCAAAAAAGTATAAAAAGATAATGTGAAATAAAACAACAACACGGTATGGGTTGTTTCTGATAAGGGAATTAGGTGACATTTTGACACCTCAACATATGGATCAGAAAAACAATGCATGTTTGAACATCTGCTATGGAGGAAGTAGAGTCTTGGTTAAATGTCATTAAAGTCAATGTGAATTTGCATTCAAAATTCATTTTTCTGCTGTAATAGTGTAAAACATATTTATATAGAAACTGCAGTGAGAGACTTTAATTTATCCAATGGGAATTGATGAATGAGTGTTAAATGTGGGCGTTTTATGCCAGACAGAAGTCAGACTTGTAATATGAGAAAGATTTTGTTGGTAATACCAAGGTACTTTGATTTATGGGTGTTTCTTCAACTTTGTGAACTTTTATATCCCAAAGGTTGGATTTTATTAAAACTAACAGATTTCAACTTTTTTTTTTTTTCTTTAACAGTAAGAACACATTAAATCTGTGTGAGAGAGATGTGAAAAGAATATTTTTGTGCATCATTTCTAAATAATCTCAATCATTAAACTATGCTAGAATATAGAAATGATTTAATAGTGTGTATTTTGGATACATAAAATGGCTAAGCAAGAGCAAAAATATTTAAAATGTCAGCTATTTCCACCACATAACACTACTTAATACAATACGCCATTTGAGATGTGGTGGAAATGAGAATAAGTGTGAAAATATTATTTAATAGTGTGTATTTATGATACATAAAATTCTAGCTATGAAAACAGCCTTAAGAAAGTAGTCTGTAATTGTACACTAAATACATTGACTTCGAATGGGATACAATGACTTGGATTTGGAAGAAAGAAACTGTAGATTTGAAGTGATGCAAAAATGTTTAATCATATGGAATATTTAATAGTTTGCATGGAGGGTACATAAAATGCTAGTTATGAAATAAGCCTTGGCAGGATAAAGTATATGACGATTTTATACAAAAATGTTTAAAAATGTCATTTCCATCATAGAAATATTATAAGTCCTTTGAGATGTGATAGAAATGACACTGTAATGGAAATTTCCATAGCTTTCAAAGGAAAAGGTATTATCCTAAAATGGTTTACGGCTTATTAGTAAAAAGGAAATTAATACTATGGCTTAACATTTACTTCTCTCTAAAAATTAAAATATGCGCTAACCAGTATAGCAGTTTAACATTAAAGAGCCCAAGACTCAGAGTATAGAGTCCCTACAGGGAGCAGGCAGGGCGGTGCGAGGTCCCAGGCCTGCTGGGGCATTATTCGAGCTCCTTGTCCCAGACTGGTGGCTTATGGAGCCCTCCTACTACAGCTGAGATGAAAGGGTGCCATCTATATGCAAATGGTTTCAGTCTATTCTTGCTACAATTAGTGTGCGTGACAGTGTGAAAGTGAAGCTATTGAGTTTTGAATGCTAGCGTGGTCATCTATCTGTTGAACTGTTAGCGCCTTGATTTGTCAACATTCTTAATACTCGTGCAGCTCAATTGTTTTTGCTTATTAAATGGCACTGCATATTATATAGAAACCTTTCAGAGCATTACGCCAATCAATATGGTTTGCTGAACCACAACATAGACACAAAAAAGAACATTTTCGGCATAGCTGGCAAACTAGCAAACAGGATCAAATTGCAACTGATTTATGACAAATGGGACAAGGCAGGCTCCTGAATAAATAAATTAATGAACAAAGGAATGGATGAAGTTTTTGTTGTTCAAGAAACATTTCTTAATATTATCAATGTTGAAAACAGTTGTGCTGCTTAATATTTTTGTGAAAACAATTACTCATTTTGCTTCACAATGCTTTGATGAATAGAAAGTTGAACAAACAACATTTATTTGAAACAGAAATCATTTGAAACATTATGGATGCATTTACTGACACTTTTGATTAATTTAATTGCTGAATAATAGTGTTATTTAATTTAAAAAGAATCTTGACCCCAAACTTCTGAAAGGTAATGTATTTAAAATTTAAAATACTATTTGTTTAAAAAAAAAAATCTTCTGAGTTAGATAGTTATTAGATAGGCCAAATAGTTTTTAGTGTCACTGAATATCAAAACCATTAAATCTATCTCATCTCATGCAAGTAAAAAGGAGTTAAAAACTAAAAGGAAACGATGAGCACTCAATGTACTTCACCCGAGACAGAGGAGCGCTTCTTTTTTCAGCCTCCATCATGGTGCTTAGTTATTATTGATGATCCTTCCTGTTCAAGCTGAATAATACACAGAATCTCTCCTCTCAACACACAAACGGTGCACATGAACCGAGAGCGGAGAACGCCGCAGATGTGTTGTCAGTGAACAAACAGGGTGAGAGCAGAGAGCTGGGCAGAAGCTGACTCCATAAATGTCACACACAGTCTCCCTCTCTCCATAACATGGCTCTCCCGCAGGAAAACTATTTCTGTTAATGCAGAGGTCAAGAAGCGTCACTCTTTGCTTTAGATGGAGGGAAGAAAGGAAAGATTTACTATGTGTACTTGTGAGTGAATAAGCTGTACACGCAAGTGAAAGCACACACAGCATCATCCAGACAGATACCAATCCTCTAAGACTGCTTTGACCAATCCAGACATTTCAAATATTAGCACTTAAGTGGCTTTGCTGGTGGGATGACGAGGAAGGAGAGGAAAAAAGATAGGAAGAGTGAATGAAAAGGATAAGATGAAAATCACATATTTATTAGTGTTCAGGTGTTTTTGAAAATGCTTGAGGGACAGAAATAAACTAGAAATAAACTAGTAACTAGAAATAAACACAGATGTTACTTAAATTGTCATTATTTACTCACCCTCATGTCATTCCAAACCTGTATGGATGAACAAAGAATGTCATCAGTCACATTTTTTCAGTATTGGATGATATTGGATATTCAATTAAATTACCTTTGCTGTCATGTAAATTCATCTTTTAAAACACTATAATTTAATAGTAAAAATAATTTAATAATACAATAATTTAATAATAATTTTAAAAAATATATCTACTTTTCATACCAAATATTATAATGTTGTGGTGTTTTAATTCACTTAAAGCATTTAAAATGACTGATTTAACTTTTCAAAACAGTATAGAATTTTAATATTGGCCATTTATCGGTTATCATCAGAACATAAATCATATTTCTTGGTGCTTTTTGCTCTTATTTGGAGTTCTGTGGTTACTACAATCTATCGCATGGAAAAAAAACCTGTTAAATATGAATATGAAAAAATCTTACAACAATTCTTGTAAGAGAAAAAAGTACACAACACTCTCAGAAAAGAGACAGTGCCAAAAGGCACACCTTTATATCCAAAGGGTGCATTTTGGTACCTTAAAGGTACATATTAGTACCTAAAAGGTACAAAGGTGTAGGTTTTAAAAAAGGTACTGCCCTGGTGACAGATTTTGTACCTTTTTTCCCCGAGAGTGAACGGAACACAGGTTTGAAACAACATGAGGGTGGTAAATCATGACAGAGTTTATTTTTAGGTGAAATATCCCTTTACATTATAATGATAAAACATCAACAGTATGTTTAGGATGTGAAGCCTGTGAACTGACACCAGAGATCTCTCAGTGTCTTTCAAAAGCTAAATTTTCACTGTCACACAGTCATGTGTCACACTGATAGCTCTGAATCTTAGTCTGCTTGGTTTATTGCTTTACTCATGAACTCTGTGGCTTGCGTTTCTGTGACCAAAGTGCCTCTCAGTGTCTGTGGACAAAAACAACTTCTAAACACTGAGGAGGCTCAAATGTATGCCGACAAGACAAACTACTTGACTTGTGTATTGTTTTGGTTACTAAGCTGATGGAGTATGTCCACCTTTTGTATTTGTGAAGGTGCACGTGTGATGCTTTAGTGAGTCTGTGTGTGTTTGTGAATTTGAGTGTGTATGATGCAGGGAGTGTATCTGTGTGAGGGGTTGTTCAGAGCACTGTTGTGTGTACCCTGTGGGTACGGTGAAGAAGTGTGCGTGCGAGAGCAGCCAACTAAGAGGAATGGTGCAGAGTTGGGTCTATTTTTACACCTCTTATGTAACACACATACACACACAAGCTCACAACCTCATTCTTTTGCACACACAAATTCTTACACTCTCCCTACAAATAAAAACACAGTTAAAATGTGCTGTAAATGTAATATGGTTTGTATATATTTTTAGTATGTACTGTATCAACTAGCATTTCATTGATGAAAAAAGGGAATTTAAAACTTTTATACGGTGAATAATGCTCTTTCAATCTCATTTTTCTTACAGAAAAGACATTCTATAAATTACTGTAAAACTAGATCAGTAATTGTAAAATGATCTATGGCAAACATTAATTGTTGCTGTTGGTATTCAGACCTAATGGGGAAAAACTGAAAACAAAACCAAAGTGTCGAAGCCATGGCACAGTGGGTAGAGGAAATGTTCATGACAGTAAGAGCCATTGTGCTTGCAGGGATGCAGGTTTGAATCCAGATCTCGGTCCTGTTCTCTCTCCCTAAATTTTCTGTCTTGCCATTCATTGTATTATAATTTTCAAGACAAATAGATTATCTTTTGACTAGCAGTGTGGAACAGGCTGTCACTGGGGTGGTACCCTTTCAAATGGTACAACTTTGTAACAGTTATATTGTGAAATATTAATACAATTTAAAATAACAGTTTTCTATTTTTATTTATTTAAAAATGTAATTTATTCCTGTGATGGCAAGGCTGAATTTTAAGCAGCCATTACTCCAATTTTAAGTGTCAAATGATTCTTCAGAAATCATTCTAATACGCTGATTTGATGGTCAATAAACTTCTTATTATCCTCAATTCTGGAAACAGTTGTGCTGCATAATATTTTGCAGAAACTTTTATACATTTTTTTTCAGTACTCTCTGATGAACGGAAAGTTCAAAAGAACAGCATTTATTTGAAAAAGATTTTTTAACTTTAATCAATTTAATGCATTCTTGCTGAATAAAAGTATTAATTTTTCAAAAAATAAATAAATAAAAAATAATTAAATTACTAACCCCAGACTTTTTAGTGTATGTAAAATAAAACAAAATTTTGGGTGCACCTTCAACAAAGCATCCATACTGATCCAATACGCTGGAAAAATAAGCTCAGTTTTTTATTTCTTCAACAAACCAATGTTTTCTTCCAGCATATCCACCCCCTGTTCATCAAAAAGAAGCATTTCTTCAACCGTTTCTCATCTACTCTCCATAAATGACCTCTGTCGGCCCCTCCCTTATAGCTGATTGACAAACCGTAATGAGCCCCCCTAGCCTGGGGTCGAGGTCACCCCCCAAGAGGCACGTGCCCATTGCAGACTGAACCCCAAAAAGACGAGGGGGGATCTTAATTTAGAAGCTGTCTTTTCTATTTGCCCTATTTGGTGGCTTGTGCACAAAATGGTGTTCGTGAACCCAATAACCTTTGTTTTCAACGACAAATCAAGAGTGTTGCTGAGTAATTATGGAGATCCTGCAAACAGTTTGGGTATGTAATTAGCTTGTGCATCAATGTTTAGCTTTTCGAGGCTCAATATACAAAGCAAAGGTGTCAGTCATACCGAAAGCAGGTGGAAAACTGGATTTAACGTTTACAGGTCTTGGAGATTCTAGATCAACCGCTACGTTTGAAAGACATGACGAGCGCCTGCGTCAGCCATCTTGTCTCTCCCCCGTGAAGCCTGCG
>JAUZSZ010000120.1:6043009-6055512 GCA_034780575.1 Labeobarbus marequensis | reverse complement strand
AGAGACTGACTCTCTGTGTCTGTGTTTGTGTGTGTGTGCGTGTAAGACTGACTGACTGTGTGTGTGTGTGTGTGTGTGCGTGCGCGTGCGCGTGTAAGACTGTGTGTGTGTGTGTGTGAGAGAGAGAGAGAGAGAGTGTGTGTGTGCATGAGAGACTGACTAACTGTGTGTGTGTGTGTGTGTGTGTCTGTGTGTGTGTTGTAAAAAAGTAACAGATCTGGACCAAAAAAAAAGAGCATTATGTCACTGACCCATAAATAACTCTTTCTCTGTTACTCTACATTTTAAAACACATCTGATAAGTTCTTAGAAAATATAATAACACTCAAAACAAGATTATGCCATTGCCTAATAACAAATAAAATGATCAAGACAGGATAGATGGATATATATCATATCTGTCATATCTCTTATCTGTCATGTCAATAACCCACATAAGCCCTGTAAAAAAAATGTACTTTTAAAGGACTTTTATAGAATTTCAAAGAAACACTCAGAAAGCTCTAGAAACCATAAAGAAATACTACAGCAACTGCAACAACACTCTAGCAACCACCTACAACAGTAGTTTTGAATATGAACAAGCAGCATCCATATTTTCACATTTTCAAGCAGCATCCACATGTAAAATCTACTTCAGCTTTTTCTGCATCTAAACAACACCACAAAGGTGAATCAGCACAGGGGGCTGCGACCTCACAGGATTGTGGGAGGCAGATGTTTCGGGCTCCAACAAAAAAGGTCCTGGGGTCGGAAAGCAGTGTGTTGACTGTTATCAAAACACAACGGTGTGAAGAGCATTCATCACCTAACTATTCAACCAATTGGCCAACAAAGAAAAACAGTCGGTATTAAACACATCCATGTGAATCTTTTTCTTCCCTGAGATGAGTAATAAGGTCATTTACAGGCCACGAGGTGCATTAGCATTGCTCAAACAAAACAGACAATGCCACAGTATACAAGGACAAATGGAGAAACCTCAAGTCTGACCTCACTCTGGCACAGTACCGCTGCTAATGGCAAATAGCCAGTAATTGATTAATTGACCAGCATTCAAAAGCGCCATTTCGTTCACATGTCAACTGAAGCAAACCCATCATTTGTTTTACTATTTCAATGTTTCGACTGATATTTTTCAAAACATCTTCAGCTTTGAACTTACGATGGCGTGGTGCTCTGCATTTGTGGGATTTTTCTATGGGTAACAAATACCTTCTCAGAGGACAATTGTATTGCTCAGAGGTCGCTCTTTCAAATCTCATGAGATTTCAGTTATGTTTCATCTACACACCTTTTTATCACCAATTCCTTTGAAGTATTAAAATTCTGGTCTGGTATAAATCAATAAGCTAATAATAAACTCCATATTATGGCCAATATTATGATTCTATACTATTGTGCCTAAATATTGTTTAAAATAAAACACTGAAAACTCAATTCAATCATTTCAAATGCTGCAATTCAGGCATAACACTTTAATGGACCATATGAAAAATTGATATTTATTGTGAGATTTACTAAAGATTAAATTTAACAGGGTTGTTTAATTATCAGTGCTTTGATTAACTTTGGTCACACTTTATTTTCTCACTATTAACTAATGACGACGACTTTTTTACGACTATTAACTACGAGTTTTGCCTCAATAAACCCCTAGTTACTGCTTATTAATAGTTAGTAATGTAGTTTTAAGGCATGTAGAATATGGCCATGCAGAATATTGCTTTATACTGATAAACAGCCAATATGCTAGTAATATGCATGCTAAGTAAACAACTATTTAAGAGTGAGAATTGGTTCCTAGACTAAAGTGTTAGCTTCATTTTAAATGAGCGTTAGATGATGGTATGATGGTAATCTAAAGGTAGAAATAAGAGAAATAAGCATGCAAAAATAGGAGAAATGAGTATCAACTGATGCCAATAAATAAAACATTAATTAACAAAAACATTAACAAAAACATTAATATTGTGTGATACCAAATATGGTAACAATATATTGTGCATGGACAAAAAAAAGTCACAAGTGAGACAACTAGTGATATATACGACAAGTAAAAATCTTTCAGATTAATGAGAGCCATAGTTTGACAAATTTAAACACAATTAGAGACATTTTTGAGATATCTTCTAAAGATCTCGAGAAGAAACGTGAGATTACTTAGGTCTGTCAGTTGAAACATCTGAGAAGCTAAAAGTAGAAGCCCCTATATAATCTCATTGCTGTCTGGAAGAAACAACTGAGATTTTATTTCCTAGGGGTTTACAAGAAACACTGCCTCCCTCATTTCTCTGATCAAAAAAATAAACCCCTCATAAACTGACGCTTCTATGCAAAACCTAGAATTACAGTACATTTTCTTTTGTTCTTGGCATAAAATAGCTTGGCAGCCAGCATCCCTCTTTAAAATTAATGGAGGTAGCATTTTGACACATCTGAATACAGTTAGACGCATTGTTGAGATATCTTCTGAAGACCTCGAGAGGAGTCTGGGCACTTTTTCTCATCTGGGAAACCAAAAACTTAATCCAAAGTCTCCGTGTAATCTCACTGCTGTCAAGGAGAAACAACTGATACTTTCCTTTCTAAGGCTTTACAAGAAACACCACCTCTCTTGTTTCTCTGGGAAAAATTAAAACCTTCCTAATTAGATGCAAAATATGGAACTGCAGTACACATATTTCCATTTTGGCATAAAATAGCTTGGCCATCAGCATCCCATATTGCGGGGAGTATACCTGGTGAAATTGCATGGGAATAGGTGCCCAGACTACGAAGCAGGATCTCTTGAAATTCATTTGAATGTAAATGTGGCAGCTGTTGTTCCTGATCCCACTTTTAGAATACACAATGTCCAAGCCCACTGGAGTGAAGAAAAAGCTTTTCTTTCCCCCAACTGTGTGAAAAAAACAGTCGTCTAGAGAAAAGTTAGAGTCACATTTCATAAAAACACCCAGCTACACTTCACATTTAAAAAGTAATGCCGCAAAGCCCTGACAGCTGCGTAGCCATACCAAGAATGTGTCTCCTTCAATGAGAATTTTCCTAAGATTAACCAAGTTTCACTAAAGAAAAGGAGAGAGAGAAAATTCCCTCATTCAGCAAATCGCGACTGCACAGTTGACCAGTCACCGTTCAGTGATTCTGGAAATGAAGAGCGCAACGGCATTTTTTTTTTTCCCTCTCTCCCAACTTTCAAGTCCAATAAAACATTGCTATCTCGACAGGCTGCCATTAGCCTTGCGTACGATAAATCACAGCTTGACAGACTGCAGCTTCGACTAAACATAATGCTCCGGGCAAGCAAATACACCCCCTGCACCCTGTGCACTCATCATTGCCATTAATAGCGTTCATGTTGAGAAGGTGAATGGGAAGGCTGCGTTCGCAAAGCCCAGCTAATGCACCAACTGTACCGAGTGACAGTGATTTATACGCCATCTGAGAGGGACAAAGCAAAGCTCTGATCGTTTGAGCATACGAAAATTAGCGGATTCCTCCCAAAACAAGCAACCGTGACAATGAGCTTCATTTACAGTAAGATCTACTCTTCCTGTCGGACCGACATGCCATTTAAACAAACAGAAGTGGGAATGATGTATTGTTTTGATTGAGGTACTGTAAAGTCACGAGTGAGACCTTTCTGAGCGCTAATTACCGGATGCCACGGAAGCTGTTGGTTGTTTGTCTTTGCAGCATTTCAGGAAAAGTGTTATATCAGGCAATTAGCACATTTTTTTTAAAAAGCCACGGTAAGGACTTTTTTGTTTTCTCCTTGTTGAACAAGTTGAACTTTTTTTGGTCTTTTGTTAACTGAAATCCATACTACCTGTAGAAGCTTAAAAATCACCAAATATTATTTGCATTTCTACTAGAGTTTCAATTGAAATACATGTTATATACACCCAATGTGACCTAAAGATTTGCTTCTCCTGTATTTCTAGCATTTCATATTTCTTATGATTTTTTTCCCCCCAAATTGTGCTTTTCTTCATATTTGGCGACTTTCACAACTTGTTGCATTAAAGATTTCACATTTCTTGCATTTTTTCTAAATATTTTTTTAGGATTTTGCATTTCTAAGCTTTTGTCAAATAATAACTACACATATATTAAATAAACATCAAAATAAAGATGCCAAATTGACACATTATACTTTGAATTTCTTGTATTTTTAAGTCTAAAATAGCAAAGATGTTGCTGAAACCCATACTTGTAGAAGTATAAGTTTTTTTTAGTCAAATTAGGCATCTTTTATAAAGATTGCACTTTTTTATTTTGCATAAGTGTAAGAGTAAACATTTAGACTTTTGTCAAATAATATCCATACTTCATGTACTGTACTTTAAAAGACATTGTCCTCCCATTTAGATACATGATTATTCAAATTTCTAAGGAATTACCGTATCTATTTCTTGCACCAGTATTTGAGCTGAACTGTCTTGTACTGCTATTGCATTGTCCTCTCTGTCTGCAAGCAAAAACTAGCCTTTAAAATAACATGGTATCCAATTCACAAATGAAACATTTAATTTAGAGCTTCCAAAATTTTACCTTGCCAAGAAATCAAGTAGAAGATAAATGACTCATATATTTTTCAACAAACTAGCTTGCAAACTGACAAGTGGCCATTAGGACAAATTGGCGTTTGTGGTTTAGGTGTAGCCATTGCTTTTAATCTTGATATATAACGGGGGTGGTGGTATTTACAGCACTATAAACTGACACACAATAAAACCCTAATTGCATTAGCAGTCAGTGAGGGTCACACAACTTTCACATTGATCTCAAATGGAGTGAACACACAGTAGGTCACAACTATAATACAGTTCATTGATCCGATATACGCTTGTTCATAACCATCCCCATGCACCGCAAAAAAATATTTCCTTATTTTCATTACTAACCAGCAATGTACTTAACTATAGCTTATGGGAACACTACTAGACTGTGTTGTTGAAAGGATTTGGCGGAGAATATCCGAGTTCTGATTACGTTCCTCATAATCTGATAAGAGATCTCTGCTTTCTGCTTCTAAAGAACTAATGTCATGATCTCAAAAGCAAATGTGTCTAGGCTGAGACTTCATGAGTGAAAATAGTTTAAAAGTAAATCATACACCATTTTTTGTAACTTCATGTTTGCATAACCAAAAAGGCTTGTAAAAGTAATGACTGGATTTCCAAAACACATTCTTATGACAATTCATCCACATTTAACATTTTGGTGAATTGGGGGCGAATTCATACACACTTATCATCTCATTCGTACAATCTGTTTTTTTGTACAATCTGCTTACAGCCCACTGAGGGTTTAGGGTTTAGGGATGAACCATAATGCCACAGTTTTGTTTTTCTTTTCTTTTCTTTCTAAAAATTATACGGTTTTCTCCTGAGATCTGGGCTGCGTTTTCCAAAAGCATCGTAAGCTTAAGTACATCGTAAACCAACTGAAACTAATATAGCTACAATCAACTTAGGCTTATGATGCTTTTGGGAAACTCAGCCCAAGTTGGTTTTCAAACAGTTTTCCACAAAATCACACCTTTTCCTCCATTGGTTGGGCAAACTGATAGCCACGCCCCAAACTCACACAATTGGTTGAGCTGAGATTGCTTTGCTAGGCTGGCTCAAGCAAACAGAGCAATGTTTTGATAGCTCCACAGCATTTACAAAAGAGATCACGATGTATTTACAGTATTTACAGGGGGGAAGGAACCTACAAATGGTTTATTTATTTAGTTGCCTCTGCATTCAATTAAAACTACACATAACCTTTAAAAGTGTGGTGTTGGGTTTAAGACAAACTGAAGAATTGCAAGAACAGTCTCAAGTAGGCAATTGGCCAAAAAGTAGTCCGACGTTTCTTTCTCACTCTGGGTGTATCAGATTATGTTTCTGAGCAGTGGTCGAGCAGCAAAAATGCCTCACTGCACAAGAGTCTTGTGAAGACAGTGATCAGATGTTTGTAGCACAGCAGGGATAAAGAGACTTGGCAGGGGTGCGATTCTGGGGCTCCTTAATAAGAGGAAGGTGCAATGAGCAACACTTCACACACTGTGTGTCCACCTTCCATTGATGTCTACACTCTTTCACAATAGCTCAGCTATGAAGGCTTATTACACGAGAGACTCCGCATCTTGACTGGAAGAGTCACTGGGGAGCTCAAGCAATTCATTGGTTTGTTTCCATCATTGTTTCGTCTCATTGCAGATCCTCAGATGGCTTCAAACAAGTCAGTAGTTTATGAAACCAAACCAAACCCACAGAAAAGAGCTTGGAGCATTAGAAAACGGGCATTTTGATAAATCCATCAGCAAAACTAAAAAAATATCTGAATTGTGTAATTTGATATGGTCTCACAAACAGTATCGCAAAGTCTACATTCAAGTTAATTTTCAGGAAGATTACTCGAGAAGTAAAGGAACACCGCATAATGTAAAAAAGAAAATGATTAGAAGAAGATAAAAGAGAAAAGAAATTAGCCTGATGTTTTTCTTCGTACTCTTTGTAAGGGCGAACAAAGGGAGAGCTGCCTGAGCTTTTCTTTTCTTAGAAATCGCTTGTGTGGTGACCAGGGTCCTCATCAACTTGGACCATGACAACGGGAGAATACAGGGCCGTCCTCGAAAGGTCAAACCAATGGGGACCCACCAACTTCAGACTCATTTAGTACCGCTGCACAACACCTCACGGCACAAACCAGAACTTGGGGTCTCTCAAATTTAACCCCATGAAGCTTGTTATCCTCAGGTTTACACACTTGCAAAATTTCACATTAATTAATATCGAACTTTATATGCCTCTGAAGATGATTAAATTTGGTTACTTATCTGGTATTTTTCCAAGTACAGCGGACCTAAAAAAGAATCTTGAACTCTTAAGGTGCACTTAATGATATCAAACCAACAGAATCTGTGAACTTCATTTTCTGAATAATTGGGCAATTTAACCAAATGGTTCCTTGGTCATTTTAGTGAATGTGTGAAGTCAGTTCTGCTCAAGTTCACACAGGTGTTTTAGCAGAGTAACCACAGGTCTAGTTCATCACATTCACTATGAACATGTTCCACTAACGCTTGACAACCATACAGTGTCCAGATACTTCAAGATATCATTACTTTTATCATTTAAAACCCAACCATTTTCATTTTCCTCATAAAAAAATATATAATTGAGTTTGATATTCTGTTATCTAAGGCAATGGCATACATTTTAAGTGTGTCCCAAGAGATTTTGTGTATCTTTTCATGTATACTGTGCAAGGCGAAACATCTCTTCTCTATCAATCTACTATCAATTTTTCAACAGCCCTTCTGTTATGTTGAAAATACTAGGCTGTGCGCATGTGTGCTACTGAATAAAACCCAGATTTAACATCTCATAGCGTTTTATTCTCTCCTTCTCCATGCTTGATTATTCCTCAAGCAGGATTAATATAAAAATGACAATTACAAAAATATATATTTTTAAGTGCCGCTGTTAAAGTGCAGCTTCATTAGTACTGTCACTGCATGCACAATTAGACAACATTTGCCATTTCCCCCCCTAAAATACAACAGCAATAGCCATGAACTCCCCTCACAACGAACCCTCAGACCCCAAATAGGAGGGTGTTAGAGAGTAGGAGTAAAACTGGAGCTATAAATGCCCATTTGCTTCAGAGGATCAATCTGGAAACGCAGTACCCCACTGCCAGAAACACACCGGCAACAACTACCCTAGAAATCCGAACACTACCTTCTCTATATCCATAAACTATAGCCATCCATCCAGATTACACCCTGAGTGAATGATACAGGAGTGAAACATGCAGCAGTAAGCAGGTACACCTTCTGCCCGTTAATATGGGATGGATGTTGAGTCCAAATGCTGGAAAATGCCCAAAATGTCCCAGTCACTGAGAACAAACTTCTATTTAAAAGGTAAGACTGAGTGTTTAAAAAGATATAGATATGAAGCATTCATCCTTAGCAATAATTAATGGTTTTATATGGTAACAGAGTGCAGCCAAGCCCTCTTTACTTTGCACTGCCCTTCCATGCTGCAAGTTTACAAGCTGCTCCATAATAAATAACAGAGGAGGCTGTGCGTAATAGTATCAAGCATCAAACCAAACGCTCCAGCTGTTTCTGCAACAACACGCACTTTTCTCGTGAACATGCATCTTACCATTGCTGAAGAAGAAAGCGTCTATCCAGCGCCTTGCAGGTTGCGATCGCTTTTCCGGAAGGTGTTATGCTCTTAATATCGGTGTCTCATCATCAAGATCTCCCGTTAGAAAAATGAATAGGAGGAAAAATGTCCAGGGCGCCGCATAGAGAGAGCGCGCAGGAGAGAGAGCAGTGCGCATGAATAAGACGAGCCGTGTGTTTTACTGCGGAGAGCTGGAGGGCGAATAGCGTCCGTGTGCTGTAGTGCTGAGTCCGTGAGCGCTTGCAGTGGAAAGCAGTGCAGCAGGCTGGAGGCTGGAGGGAATGCCGAGGAATGACAAGCGGCTTGCACCATCCACAGTCGGCTCGTACCATGTGTGCAGACTGGAGAGGGGGGTGTGCGCGCGAACTCGAGCGCTTTTTTTTACGCGGACTGCTTGTATAGCTACACTGGAAACGTGTTGGTAAAACAAGAAAAAATACTTCTGCAAGCTGCCTTACCTTCTACGACAAATATGACTCTGTAGTTTAAAAATACTTCTTGTAATTTTACTGTAAAATATTAGAATTAAATCGTATGAATTTGCTTTCGAAAATTATAATTAATAAAGCAGTATATATTTACAGTAAAATATTCTTAACATTGTTTTAGTAAATAAAAATCTGTACAGCTTAACAGTTTATAAAAATAGCAGGTTCACGAAATCTGCATAAATAATAAGCAATTTTCCGAAATCCGAAAAAAACGTAGCCTTTTTATTTATTCGTTTATTTATTTATTTTTTTATTTAATTTATTTATTTATTTATTTATTTATTTTTATTTTATTTATTTATTTTTATTTTCTGCAAAACACAAAGTGTTTTATTTAACATTTTAGTCTGTTTAGTTTGTGTTTATGGCATTCAGTTAGTGTTATGGTGTGTTTGTTTTGTGTTTGAGGTTTGACATTGTTTTTTATTTGTTCCAGTTGCTTTCAGGACTTTTATTACACTGTGTCCCTTGTTATTCTATAGGTCTATCAAACATTAAAATAGACTGGTGTATTAAAAATGTTTCTTGCTCTCAGCAAATTTTGCTCATTTGAATAATCATATTTTACTAAAATGTTTTCTTTTATACTTTGCTTAATTTAAAGATATATTTATGAGATATTAAGACATTAAACGTGGGTACTGGCAGCTAATGTTCCATTGTTAAAATTAAATTTGAAAAATACTTAAAAGTGGCTTGCAAAACTTAACTTTAAATTAGCAAATCAAAGCGCATCGTATAATTTAATGATCAGTTATTAAGCCACATATTTATTTTTTCCTTTTCTCGTTTTCTTTAGTTATTTTATTACTGTGACCATTTTATTCTCTGAATTTAAAATAAATATAGCACTTGTTTAACACAATAATTATGTGAAAGCATTAAAATCACAATGGCACACATGCAGGCAGGAATATATTAAAAACTATATAATGACGTTTGAATGAAAAGTTGTGTTCTCAGGACAAGAGAGTTCCGTAAATATCAGGACAGGACAAGTTGTCACATATGGTATATTATAAATTTATAAAGTTTATTCATTACAATATTTGTTGGCCAGAACAATAGTTGATTGTTAGATTTTTATGTTGTTTATAAAAAATAAAAATAAAAATGTTTGTTTCGTAATTGTTTTATTCTTTACATTTTGCTGGAAAGTCTGTTTAATGGCAGGTACCACTGTAACAACTTACCCCATATATGTGACCATAATCACTATTTGGCCATTGTTTGGTAATCATGTGTTCACTGAACTGTATATTTTTGTCTGGGCAATAGCGGTGTAACTGTGTCAATATATATGTTTTGTTTGTTTGTTTGTTTGTTTGTTTGTTTGTTTTTATGGTTTGTATCTCTACAGAAATTGACTCTCAAAAATATACTCATCTTGAGAAATATTAAGTGGAGTAAAATGTGTGACAACTAGCCCCAGACTCCTCTGTATATCTATTAGTGGACAGTTTGTTTAGAAGCAACAGCAAAAATACTGTTAAACATATCCAGGGGAAGAAAATAAAACAATTAAATCAATTTATAACATTTTCAATTATTGTATCTAGCCCATGGTTCAAATAAATCAGGGGTTATATTGCTACTTTAGAAACACAGCAGAATCACACAGTATTTGATTGATATTTAAATTCTGTAAATATTCCATATCAATAATACTGTCTGTCTACTTGTTTACCTTTAATCACATACAAGTGAGTTAGTGAAGGAAATCTCATAATGTTTTTGCAACAAACACCTGATGCTAGAAATTTGTAGGTTAATATAGGATGCAACCTTTGTGTTTTTCTGTTTTACTTCCTTTGTTTGGCCCCGCACATTTAAGTAAGTCTTGCCCTCAAATCCGACGCTATATGAAAAGTCTTCTTTTCCGCCTTGCTTCTCTGCAACGTTAAAAAGAATGGTCAAGGGTCCCTATCCCTCCAAGTATGTTTGGCTACCCTGAGAACAAGAGAGAGGCCAGGAGGTGGTATGTGTGGGGTTCAATTCACTGCATTATCCTCTGAAAGCTAATCTCAGGCAAGCTTAGAGATTCTTACTGCTCCCTGACTGTGAATGGGTGAGTGAAATGTTAAATATTCTTTCACATGTAAAGCTGCCAGACCAAGTTGGGATTGTGAACATGTCAGTGTGGGATTTGGAGACCCTTGGTTGACATTGGCAACAGGAAGACGGGGCTAACCTCATTATCAGAGGGTCCATATGGGTCTGTATTTATGGGGCCCTTACTATATGTGACCCTGGACCACAAAACCAGTCATATGTCACATGGATATATTTGTAACATTAGCCATTGCATGGGTCAAAATTATTCATTTTTCTTTTATGCCAAAAACTATTAGAATATTAAGTAAAGATGTTCCATGAAGATATTTTGTAAATTTCCTACCGTAAATATACCAAAACGTAATTTTTGATTAGTAATATGCATTGATTTTTTTATGCATCCTCAGATTCCGGACTCTCAAATAGTTGTATCTCAGCCAAATATTGTCCTATCCTAACAAACCATACCTCAATGAAAAGCATATTTATTCAGCTTTCAGAGAATGTATACATCTCAATTATCCCTTATGACTGGTTTTGGGACAAATGTGCTTTAATATAGTCAGGTAGAGTGAAGTAACTGAGTGGCAACATGGATCTCAAAGATCCAGAGTAGGCTATGCTTAGATCTACAAGTTATATTATATGAACTGCATGGCCAATTTGAACTAAATGTGAAGTTATGGAAATACAAACTCATCCCACATAATGGCATGTGCCACAAAATATTGTATGATTGCATGAAAGGCCCTTTGAAATGAATGAATATTGATTCACAAGATTTGTTGTCTTATATTTGAAAGGGGTCATATTGTGCTTTTTAAAAACTTTTTTTTGAGATCCATTTATCAGTTTATATAT
This sequence comes from Labeobarbus marequensis, assembly GCA_034780575.1. Classification (NCBI taxonomy): domain Eukaryota; kingdom Metazoa; phylum Chordata; class Actinopteri; order Cypriniformes; family Cyprinidae; genus Labeobarbus; species Labeobarbus marequensis. The sequence goes on along the minus strand of JAUZSZ010000120.1, from coordinate 6,043,907 downwards.
GTATTTTAAGGGAGTCCCTTCATTTTAGAATATATGCCACTGAATCCTCAGCACCATGGCAAAAATAAATAAATAAATAAAACACTTTGCAGTCTGTATTATATAGTATACCCTTTTCTCAGACTGTGATGATGCATTTTCATAGTTATTAACATTGTAAATCATATTTTATTTATTTTTCTTTATTTATTTATTTTACAAATGTAATGTACATTTAAAACACTATACTTTTATTATCTTAGCATTAAATTACAGAAGACTATATCACTGTAAAAAGTGATGCTGACTTAACTTAAAAAAAATTAGGAAACCGGTTGCCTCAAAATTATTAAATAAATAATAATTGAAAAAAAAAAGTTGACAATTGACAATTCGCTTAACTTATACTTTTTTAATTATTATTTATTACTTAATAATTTTAAGGCAAAGGGTTTCCTCAATTTTTTTAAGTTAAGTCAACTTATCACTTTTTATAGTGTAATTAATGCTGCTGCAAGATAGTTTCTTATACAACTGCTGAGGTACAGTAGTAATGGCAAAAATGACATCTTTCTCTCTTTTGACCTCTCTTCTGCTACTGGGGCAATTTTTTTACAGTTTCTGTTTATCCAACTATGATGCCATCCGATTCTGAGAACCCAGGAAATGAAAAAATCAGCATACACAAAATAAAGGCAAGAAATTACTCTCTACTGAGTCCTCCGCTTATGAAAATTAACCATGGTTTTATTATAGTAAAATAATAGTATTAACCATGTTTTTTTTTTGTTTATTTGTTTTTTGTTTTTCGTTTTTTGGCGTGACTACCATTTGACTACCATTTTTATAACCACAGTTTTATTACAAATACCATGGTTAAACTATGGTTAGTATTGCAAAACCATGATTAATTTGTGGA
>JAUZSZ010000120.1:5582965-5593036 GCA_034780575.1 Labeobarbus marequensis | reverse complement strand
TCTCTCTCTCTCTCTCTCTCTCTCTCTCTCTCTCTCTTTCTCTCTCACACACACACACACACACACACACACACACACACACACACACACACACACATATATACACACACATATACAAAGACTCACAAGAAAAGTGAAAGTGGAATGTAAATATACCTACATACCTAGATATAAACAAAAATAATTCAATGTAGCAGCTTCGCTTGTGTGCGCTCTCTGAGACAGACAAAAGCGCGCGCGGTGATTGGCTGGAGCGAGCGCAGACAACCGCACGCGAATGTTTCATTCATATGCAAATGAGCTACTATAAAGCCCTCACTCTATCCTCTCATTGATGAGCTGCCAGTCCCGTTTGGTTTGTTCACGATTGTATATTTACTGTATATTTACGCCCCGAACGGTTCTGGACGGCGGATCACTGTCTAAGACACCTAGTCCGGAATGTCCCCCGCGGCTAGACTCACAGATGGTTTCGATGTGGAGGAGGAAGCATTTTATGCCGCTAAAGGTGACAGAAAGGTAAAACCATTTTGCGTTGTCTATGAATGCCAAAAAGGAAAAGGAAGTCTGCGGTATGCTTAAACACCATAGTTATATGTGATTTTCTGCTTCAATAGACTCGAAAACCTATAGTGGAGAAAAAGAGGCGAGCGCGCATTAATGAAAGCCTGCAGGATCTCAGGACACTACTTACAGATAACGATGTAAGTTTATCTCCTCTTTATTGCCTGTACCACCGACTGGTAGTCAGTTAATTGATAGATAGCCTAAATAGATTGACCTCACTTTGTAAATATAAACAAATATTAAAAATGTCAAGAGATATTTATCTACTTTTACAATCAGTTGAAGACAAAAATGGAGAATGCAGAGGTGCTTGAACTAACAGTAAAACGAGTTGAGAGCATCCTACAGAACCGTTCTAAGGGTAAGATGACCCATCCTCAGTTGCACTGCATATTAGGCAATTAGTTTCCATGAAAATGATTTGAAGCTTGTGTGTCTTGACTTCCAGAGTGTGAAGCTGTGAATCGAGAGGCCAGTGAGAGATTCGCAGCAGGTTATATCCAGTGCATGCATGAGGTGCACACCTTTGTGTCCACATGCCCGGGGATCGACGCCACAGTGGCGGCAGAGCTGCTCAACCACCTGCTAGAGTGCATGCCATTAAATGAGGATCACCTTCAGGAGATGATCATAGAGCTCATATCAGAGCCTTCCTCCTCCAGTCGATCATGGCCAGCTGGAGAGGTGCTAAGTCCAGGAGGCCACAGTGTGTCTGATCTCTTCTCAGCACTGTCCCCATCCCCATCCAATCCATCAAGTGAGGACCTCTGCTCTGACCTAGAAGAGACAGAGACCGAAGCAAGCCCTGCATCAGCTGAGGACAGCCTAAACTCCTCCATCATCACACACTCTAAGTTTATGTGGCGGCCATGGTAGAAGTCTCTTCAAAGACCATGCATTTTTAATCATAATTCACTTAATATTGTATTGGAACATGGTGGAATTCTCATCTGATTTTCTGGAGAAAATGGCTGGAGCTTTACAATTTTTATAAGCACAGGCTGATATATTGGGATAAGACATCATCTTACAGACAAGTATGGAATTCACAGTGACTTTAACATAGCCCTGGATATTTTTTCTTCTGAAACATAATGCCTCAAAGTAAAAAAAGCTTACTTAGAAATGAATTTCAGTTTGAACTGGCTTAAAAAGTGAACTGTAATGGTGTAAATTAGAGATTGAGAAATTGTTTTGTTTTAGTGGGGCGAAAGATTTGTTTTGTGACTTTTGTAGAGTTAAAAAATATAGAAAAATATAGGTGTGGATACAGTAATTAAATTTGATTTGAAAATCTAAAATTTGTAATGAAAAGTTTAGGGTCCCCCTTTAGAATTGGGGCGGAAGGTTCCCAGTTCCCAGGGGACATGAGTTTGAAGAGTTGGACTGCGTGTTGAAGATAACAGATTGTCTGAAAAAACAGAATCATTTATGGTAATATTCTTACCTCTCATCAGTTAGGGACATAAAAGATCAAAGCCGAGGATGCTGAAGGAAGGAAAGCGTATATACGTTATATGTGGTTACATTGTGGTTTGTGATTACATATTAAATCATTAAAGCTATATGGTTCATATGAATAGTGTGTGTATAACTTTTTGTTTTCCTTGATAGATTTCATAAGTGACTTAAAGTGTCATCAAATATTTGATGCGGTCAGGTAAGATAAATGTTATCCAGAGATTCTGGATGGATTCCTAAATGAAAGAAAATAGAAGACCAGAACATTTTAATAATCCATAAAGTTTAAGGAATGCATAATACCGAGGAGAGGTTTTAGTCTGCATTGTTTAATATCTAGTTATTTACTGAATTTATTCAAATGTATTCCATTTAATTTATTTAAAACACAAATAAAGCTTATTCAGCGTTTGCATTCATCAGATGCATTAATAGAGGTTTGAATAGATAAAGAATATATTGAGTAGGGTGAGGGGTCAGCTAACTGTGTGCTCCTTGAGAGGACAGATGGTGATGAAAACAGATCCCTTGTGACCAAGATGTTTTATGCCTTAACCAACTGGTTTATTTTTGGAAAAAAAAAAAAAAAAAAAAAAAATCGCTGGATAAAAGTTTTCTCAACAGTTTATCTCAATAAAATCACATTAAATCAATTGTATTTGTGAAATTTGTTTATAGAAAAGTTTTAAAATCATGCAACATTTTATTTTTCTTTAGAATTTGATATAACTAAAGCTCCATTTTGAATAGTTTTCTTAGTTTGTTCATATGTGCAGATGGTTGTGCCACCTGATGTTTTGGAGGACTGAGATAGCAAAACATAAAACAATATTTATAATTTCTATGAACTCAAAATGTATTCAAATTAAAAAAGGTTTAATCGAATAAAAGGATTATTGTCATTTCAAATGTTTTAATAGACAATAATGTACTTGGACACCAAAATATGAACAATTTAGTTAATATAATCCTATAATTAAATAATCTAATAATTGTCAGTTCAGTAATTTAATTATGTATGCCAACATTTCCCCTTAATCTTGCATGTTTAAAACAAGTTACTGATATTTTAGGTCATAAGATTTTTGTTGATGCTACAACAACATAGCAAAAGATCAGTGGATGTTACTGGCTTGTATCATGATGTTTATCAGAAAATTAATAATGCTGATAGACAAGTGTAGATATCATCTTTTTATTATTAAAAGCTATGAAAGTGACGTTTATTTTACTACATTTATGAAAAAAGAACGATGAAAATACAGACACAAACCAAATGACATGCTTATAAAGACTAATCAAACAAATTTGAATAAACTAAACATTACACAGTCACCACTACCCTATGGCTCTTTTTCAGCTTGTCATTCAGTCTTTTGCTTCAATAGTTCACAAATCAGAAAAAGACGTAGAGCCAGTTCCAATTTTCCTGCTTCAGCACTATTGGACATGAAGCACACACTGAATTTCAAATAGGAAAGAAAAAAAAAAGAAAGAAAAAAAAATCAGGTATAGGAACAGCTTCAGACCTTTTACAGAATGCTACACATAATGAAGCTAGTTTCCTCCACTCAGAGAACTAGTGCCCTGACATCTTTGTTGAATGACTGCATTGTGACTAGAACATTTGAGTTGCCAAAAGAAGACATGAAACAAAGGGGAAGAGAAAGGAAGATAGATAAGTCCATGGTCAATTTATGACTTACAAAAGACATCTTCAAAAATATTAGTTTCCATGATTGCACATCACTGAAGACATGCAACAAATACCTGCCGTCCTCTGACAAAATGACAGAAGCACCCTGTAACAAGATTAGACTGGTCACAGATTATTGGCAGCAGCTTATTTGGCTGGAATGGTCCCCAAATATACAGTATGGTGGTGTTTCATTTCCTGGTTTTGATTTTTAGCAAAATGTATCGGCCCATATACTGTTGTGTTCATAATAGGACTTGTGTTCATAAAGAAAAACATACTTTTTTCATTTATTTATGATGCTCTACACCTCATTCCACTGTTAGCTGGTACAAACATAGTCTGGCAATTTCTGCACAGAGCATCAAGCCACTGAGGAAAACATTGCTGTAGCTACATATTCAAACAGTACAAGTGAATTGGAAAAACTATAAAGACACAGAACCACTGAGCAGGTTAGGTCCATGTGTCAGCGGTTCCTTCCAATCAGAATATGCACATTTGAACAGCGTCTTTGGGTTAATCAGTCAGCTACCTGGCATACATTGGTCTAAACAAACACACACACGCACGCAAGCAAGCATAAATAAACACTGTCATTTTAAAAGATTATGAATAAGGATATCAGAGGAGATACCCCCAGACAATTTTACTTTATGTGTACAGGTGGGAACCTGAAAGGTCCTGTTGCCCTCTGCTGGCTGAGATTAGTGGAAAGTTTTTAGATTATACACTAGGTTGCTCCTCTTCCATTGAATGAGACCATCCTCCATCTTGTACAACTTCTCCCGAAATGCCCAACTCCATATCGGGTAAGTCTTCTTCTAGCAGGGCAGAAGCATCATTCTCGCAGTACATACATTCCTACACAAACACATGCAAGAGTCTTTTAGCTGTACTCTTACAGTAGACAGACCTTGTATTTACTGAATGGTAAGCATTGAAATGAAAACTCCAAAGTGACTGATTCATGGTGCGCTTATAGGCAGGAACTCTGTTAATGGTCACTTATTTGGATTGATAGCACTCTTCGTGTGAACTGCGTGAGAAAATCTACAACTTCAGATTCCACGTAAGTAATGACTTTAGCATATAAGGTAAGGGGAGCATATCTATGTTCCCAGGGTCTTATGTTTCACAGATTTATGTAGCACATAACGCAACAAACGAAAAAGTGTCATATGTTCCTGGGTCTTACTGTATTTTCCCTAGATAGATATGTTATGAATGATTAAACTGTGAAAAGAAAAAAAAAAAAAGTCACACAATCTGCCTTACCCAATAGATCCTTAATATTGTGCAAGAGTGCACATTCTATTGCAGTTGTATGGCTGTTTTTTGATTAATATTGCGCTTGAACTGTCTAGAACACACAAGGTTCACATTTGTCTTATTGTTTGTAATTTGTATCGTGTTCTAATTTTTAATAACAAAAATAAAATAAAGTGAAATATTATTTTGGTATATTGCCCACTAGGTTTGGGCAATCTGTTGATTTTGCATCGTGTTTGAAGACTTCTCAAACAAATTGTTGTCTAACCCAAAAGTCTTACAGAGGAGTTTATTTAATCTCTATCTTTGTCCTGCTGAATTTATCTCTTTTATTGCTTGTCATTTTGTTACTTTGTTCTGACTGTTTTTTACTTTACTAAGCTTGAAAACATATTTATATTAGTGAGACTGGTAGGGTTTACTGGTTTATACTGCTCAGTAACTTATCTTAAAAACCAAAAAAAAAAAAGAAAGAAGAATGTGATAAGACTGTGATCATGAATCTGCCTGAAAAAATTGTAATATGAATTTCTTTTCCCCATTTTTCCCCCTCCACCTCTACTTTGGCCTGAATGGTCTGTCATTCTTTTTTATTTTGTTTTGTATGTACATAGGTAAATTAGTTTGGCTCAGTAATTTAAAAACCAATACCAAAAAGAATCAAACAATATGCTGTCTGAATTTTTTTTTTTCTATATCGCCCACCCCTAGAGTCACATACCAAAACATTGATGGCATTGGGTAACGCTCCTCTCCTCATCCAGGGGTGCTGATCAATCAGTTCTCTACGCTGTTCTGAAGAGAAACGGGGCTGGTTCTTCTGCATGCACCTTAAACGCTCTCGATCTTCCCTCAGAATGTTTTCCATATCCCTGTCCCAAAACACCAACACTCTTACAACAGAGCTTATTGTTTTTTTTAAAGTTTAAAGTCCAAATGAAATCAAAATTCACATTATTTGTTCACACTGCTAGTCTTGGGGTGAAATTAATACACTGAAAAAAAATTTTGGTTTATCTTGGTAATTTTTCTCAAAATCTAAAAATTTGCTTTTGCTCTGGAATGGCATTCGTTCTCTGATGACATCAGTTTGATGGCTTGGGAAGAGTATCCTTAACCATTCCCTTCAAATCATTAGTTTGCTGTGAGAAAGAGATGGCAGCGATGGGCATTAAAATAAAACAATGCCCTCTATTCAATATTGCATTTCAAGAAGTATGTCAATACCGAAGAAAAGTGAGAGCAACGTCTGTTTCAGACAGACTTTAGCACAACAGAAAAGCTTTTAAAGCTCTGCATTGTGAGTGCTTAATTTACCTAGGAATTATTTACTGGAAAAAAAAAAATATATATATATTGTCATTGATTGATCAGCTCAATTACAATAAGCTCAGTAAATAAATCCTATATTAAATCTGTTCATATCATATAAATCGTCTCCTTTCAGAAGACTTGGATTAAACCACTTGATTCATATGGATTTCTTTTACAATCTGTTTATGAACTTTTCAAAGTTTGGATGTTTTGGTGGAATGGATTTTCAACTGAGGGACAGAAATCTCTAAGAATTCATAAAAAATATCTTCATTTGTGTTTCACGAATGAACAAAAGTCTTATGGGTTTGGAATGACTTGAGGGTGAGTAAATGACAATTTTCATTTTTGGGTGAACTATACCTTTAAACACCAAATTCCCTCTTCTCCCAATACAGACAGAATTGACTCTCACCTTGATGGCACTTGATAGCTCATCATAACCCAGTCATCATCACTGGCCGCAAGTCTCCAAACAGGCTCTTGAAGAACATACTTAAAATTCTCCTCCTGTTCCTTTATTATGTGATTGTTCTCTAAGGAGTCCACACTGCCAAAATACTTGCTTGTGTTGCTTCCTGCTTAGGAAGAGAAAATGCAAAAGAAATTTAGTTTTCTGAGCTGATACTATAATACATTACGATATATAACAATTCTGACTGGTATGACTAGTCTGTTACAAAGAACTGGATTGCTCATGACATAGACACTGTAAACGCTGTGCCACCATACTGGTTTTCCTATACTTAGTACTATATTAATAATAAAAAAAATAAAAAAAAATACAAAATGTAATGCCTGTCAGTTGCTGATGCTCTCTGGTGGTAGTCATCTAGACTGACATCTACTCGGTCACATAGAGATTGTTCATTATTATAACTAACCAACTGCCCATTAAGTGTTATGCAACTGAAATATGGTCAGCAATTTTGGAACTACCTATAACTGAAGGCAAACAAATGGTGGATTTGTAATTGGTATAAAGAAAATAGTTCTACACACAAGCACTTTATGGATTAAAATGTCTTGAGTGGTAACAGCAGAAGAATAGTGGTCCAGACTGACCACTTTCAATTCAGTAGTCTGGTGTTAATAATTGCCTACATACGGTATCATGACAGACTGCATGTTTAGTATTTTTTTGTATTAATTTGTTAATGTTAATGTGAAGCATTAACTTGCAGTGACCTGTTCCACTATTAGAGGTGTTGCAGTCATTGGATGTGGAGCCAGTAGATGCTGACATGGCAGAGCCAATGCCAGAATGAGAGTCTTCCTGCAACAACATTTCCAACAAGCTGCTGGATGAGGAGTGGCCACCGTTCCCTGAACAACATGCCTGGAAGAGTAGCCGGAGAAAATCAGGCAAAGGATGGTATTCATGATTCAAGTGTGCAAGGTGTGTGCTTAAATTTGTTCAAATATTTGTAGCTCTTTACCTGCTGTAAGTCATCCATTGCAGAAGAAGTGCTATTGATGGATGTGTTGTTTTTGCCCTGTACTAAAGTGAAATTACCCTGGGTGCTAGACTGGGGTGTTACGGTATGAGAGTCCTGTTTTTCCTCCATCTGAAGCAGGTCCAGCTGCAATGGAGAACTACAGCGAGACTCAAACAGTGGGGGGGAGTGAGGGGGTGGCAAAGGAGAAGGACACTCTGTTGACTCAATGACGGAGTATTTGGGGTCAGATGTCATTCCATACTGAAAATGTGTCTGGGGTGTAAATGCTGGTTGCTGGGAAGTGGAGGTATGGGTATGAAAGCACTGGTGGGTACTGCAGCTTTGAGGGTTTTGAAGGTGCTGCGTAGTGCTGTAGGCTTGTTGTGGCTGAAATGCTTGTTGGCCAGTGTAGGTTTGTTGAGGCTGCAAGGGTTGCTGGATATTGTAGGCTTGCTGGGGCTGAAAGAGAGCATTGCAGGCTTGCTGAGTGTCAGCATAGAATGGAGAGCGAGGTGCTGTGTCTATCTGTGGCAACATAAAACTGGGCAAAACCAATGCTACAACTGGTGTGACTAATGGGTTAGGATATGTAGCCGCAGAGGGCGTGGCCTGAGTGCTCTGGGACTCTGCCACTCCTGTAGGGGCTTGGGGTGGGGCAACAGAGGGAACTACAGGGTAGAGAGGATATCCTGGAACCACAGTTGGAAATGGAACTGAAAGCCCAGACTGTGATGCCTCGGAGGGGGACCAAGATGTTTGGTTTAAACCCTGCAGGGGTGGGAGAGGTCTGTGCTGAGACGCAGCATTATCTGATGAATCAGGATGTTTTGTGCGTGGTTTCTTTCTTGACTTTTTGGTGCGGCAGCTTTTTTTGGTGGTTTCCTCTGTAAAAGGGAAACCCGCTCCTGCTTTGGATCCATGAGCTCCTGAAGCCACCAAATGGGCAGAGAAAGAGTAATGACAAAGAAAAAGTGGAAAATTAGTGTAATGTAAAGAGAATTATATGGGCTTTTTCTAAAAATGCAAAAAAGGCTTATTTGTGTATTTGTGGCCATCACTGACACATCACATCTCCACAAGGTTCTTGAGACTGTAGGGTGCCCCCACTTGTAATTTTATGATACAGAAAGGTGCACATTGATGATGTTATGCCATGACATCATCAATGTGCAGATGACCGGAAAGGTGGAGGGCATAATTTGGGACTAGGATTAGGAACAGATTTGTTTTTTCACTGCCACTGATAATTGCATCAAGTGTTTTTCATGTTTACATACCCTCGGCAGCCTGTCGTCGGTTTCTATGTGTGCTAGGTGGGCAATCCTTGTGAAGGGCTTGACCATTCCGAAGTTCTCTGCAGCGACTGAGAAATGCTTGCTCTTCCTTCTGTGTGTGCGCTGCCAGCACCTGTTTCGTCAGTTCCAGCTTCTTATAGGCTTCCTGCTCCACTGTGGGTGGGGAAATCACATTAACCGGCGCAGAAGGGGCTGGGCTTTCTGCAGCATCCTCAATGATCTCTGCAACATTTAAATGACATTGGCATTTTAATTTAACCTTCCTCTTAAATTAACACCTAGATGGTTGTAACGCACATCAGTACTGTGGAAAGAACAATAGAGGTTCCCCACACTGCAGCTATCTACTGAAACTAGGGCTGTTAATTTAACATTAAGTGTAATTAATTATGGTAATTAAGTGCAATTAATTATGGAAAAAATAAAGCGTTGAATTAATAATCCATAGAACGCACCTGGCCCAATATGAATACGTGTATCGTTACACTCCTACTTTCTTTGCATATTCACTTTGTAAACACTGGGTACTTCCGCCTACGTTATGCATGACCTTTCCAACGTGACTATGTAATGTGTGAGGTCGAGCTAGTGCAAGACGAGCATTTGTGGTTAAAAAGTATATTCCCTTTTTTTTAGAAGTTGACTGATCGTTTTGCTAGATAAGACCCTTAGTCCTTGGCTGGGATTGTGTAGAGCCCATTGAAGCTGCACTGAAACTGCAATTCAGACCTTCAACCTACTGGCCACCACTGAAGTTCACTATATGGAGAAAAATCTTGGAATGTTCCCTCAAAAACCTTATTTGGGTGAATAAATGATCAGGAAATTTTTATTCTTGCAATGAACTAATCCTTTAATGAATGATTCATTCATTCAGTCATTCATTCAACCAATTCATTCAAATGAGAAATTTAGCAAGTGACTGTTTATAAATGGGTTACTAAATCATTGGCTCACTTGATTCATTCCGAATTAATGCATTAAATCAACAGCCTTATTATTTTGTGATAATATGTATTATGCGTTG
>JAUZSZ010000120.1:5531803-5546532 GCA_034780575.1 Labeobarbus marequensis | reverse complement strand
AACAAAAAACTTTTGAAATGTTTTATTTTACATGCAATGAATCTAAAATATATGAAAGTTTCACTTTTTGAAATAACTTAAAAGAAAAAAATTAACTTTTTCATGAAATTCTAATTTATTGAGATGCACCTGTAAGTTAATTCGTGGATCCACGTTAAGATAATTTAAGGTGATAAATAATAACGTGAACGCCGATGTTACGTTTAAAACGTAAACATGATGCGTATGTCAAACAGGTTGCTTTATATGTTGAAATTGTGTCTGTTGTTCTGCTGTTTTATATATTTGTTTTTATTGAAAATGTGACCAAAAAAAAAAAGAAAAATATGACAGAAGACATGACAGAAAATATAGAAACAAACAAACAGCAACAACAATAACTACAACAAAAAGAAACACCAAAACTAAAGAGAAATATATGAATACATATAGAATGTGCAACGCAAACATATTCCACAGCTTTTCAATATATGAGAGAAGAGCATCTAAAAAAAATAAACAAAATAAATTTGTAATAAATACTACTAATAATATGACTAGTAGTAATAATATCCAGTTTTGACATATATAAATATAGTATATAGACACACTTCTTATAAAATATACACTGTGTACAATTTTACTGTAGTTCGCATTATATTTTTGTGACCGGTTGATGCTTCTGTGAAAGACTGCATTCTATTTCCATCATGGATCACTGGATGGTTTGTGTAAGAATGTCAGTATTGATGAATGTCAGATAATAGATGTCAGTATTTTGATTTTACATCCAAAGCTTAAAAAAAAAAAAAATAAATAAAAAAGGGAGGGATTTTTCCCCTTCTTGATTCGCTATGCAAGCGTGTTTTAAGTGATGGCAGATACAGTCAAGTGTACAAGTCTTTAACATGCAAGTTCAGTAGTTCATGTTCAGAAGTACCAGTTGAGTTTATATGATGTGTATATTACAATTTACATTGAAAATGACATCAGTTATATTTAAAAAACAAAACAAAACAAAAAACAAATTAAAATGTCTAAACAATTAGTGTTTGACTTTCAGTATGCTTGGTACATTGCTCTGGGAGTTTTGACTTTTCAGAGGCAAGTCTTTCCATCTTTGCTTAACACTTTTTGCAAGCCAGTATAAAAACAGATTTTTTTTTTTAACATCATAGTAATGATTGCTTTTTTGAAAGAGTCTAATATGCCAAGCATAAGAAGATGGTGGTGTGCACTCCTACTTGAAGGCTCAGGGTATATATTCAGTCTTTTATAAATTTAAAGTTATGACATTTAGCATTTTATAAATCTCTTTTTTTTTCCAGCCATGGACCCAACAGAAAGCCTTCCTGATGTATGATTGAATATTGTAAAGTATTTCACTAAGCTAGTTTTGTTGTTGTTGTAATTTTGCATTTAAAATAGCTTTGCCATTTTGTCATTCTTCAATTTAGCTACATCAGAACAACTAAGACTACTAGATTCTTGCAGATGTTGTGAATGAAGGCGGCGATGGAGCTGTTCTCACACTGTCACTGTGCAGAAAGTTTTATGACATTGCCAGCCATCAGGCTTTTCAACTCACCAGGTGTGATGGGTGTGGATGCATCTACAAAAACAGCACTGGATACTGTGGCATCAGAAAAAAGGGACTGTTCACAGTGTTCTATTCCGACAGAGAGTTTGATGGCTTCTGTTCTATGGACCGCTGCTACAGCATGGCTGAATAAAAGGATGGATAATGGATTTGGGTGGCATTTGTTTGTATTTATTTTTTATTATTTTACTTGTGTAGACAAGCCCTTGACAACTGAAACTGAATAAATATTGTCTAAAGTATTGTCTAAAATTGTCTGTTTGCCAAATTGGTTAATGCCACTTAACATAGGGTTATTAAACAGAATTCATCCTTCTCCTGATTATTATTATTATTGTGTTGAGTGTTTTATCAAACATATATGTTTGTCCTTATAAGGCAAAACATTCTAAATTTGCATGCACTTTTAATAAAAGTACAGAAAAATGGTAAAGCATTGTTCAAAACAGATGAAATTACTGATTCTATAAATAATAAATAAATGATTATATTTAATATAATAATTATACTAAGTATAAGTATACGCCAATACTAAAAATAAATACATAAAATTATGAAAATATGTGTGGTTGTGTGTTAATGCACATTAATGTGTTAATGTGTTTTTATTTTTGTTGTCAGTATTTTAATAGTATTTAATGATTATGAACATAAAATCATTACAAAAATTAATACACCATAGATGAAAGCACAAAGCTGACGTGGATGTATGTATAAATTACAATATAAAATCATTTTAAGTGTTATTGCTATTAAAACAAGGTACATGTAATATAAAAGTGCATATGTGACGAAGATGTTTTTGCAACATCTCCAAGTCTCACGCGCAGTGTCGTTCACTCCTTTCTGCTAGTGCACTCAACTACCATGCACTATATAGGGATTAGTGAATGAGTGAACGAGTGAGCGATTTCGGACTCAGCTAATCTCTGCTGCAGCTACCGGAAACGAACAATGAAATTCACTTTCTACCTATTAAATTGTGTTTTATTAACGTCTACACCCACCCCAACCCCAACCCCAACCCCAACCCTAACCCTAACCCTAACCCTAACCTACCCCTTACAAAACAGAAGGATTAGAGCATTCCGCGCATGCGCAGTACGCGAGAGGTTATGCAACACTTTTGTTGTTGTTGTTGTTGTTGTTTAAAGCCAACACTGAGAAAATTAAGTAGTCTAATGTCACAAACCAGCAAGAGCACGCTTGATTCACGATCCAGGTCTTTGGTAATATCAGTGTTGTCTCGGCTTACCTTTGTCACCGCGAGGCACATAAGAATCCCGGTATACTTTACAATATTTCACCGGTCCTTATCACCGCTGAAAGCTGTGGATAACGCTCTGACCTCAATTTTGGCTCCTCCCCTTTTACTTCCTATTTGCTGCAGCACTAGGGTTCCCATGGAAAACACTACCTAGGGACGTCAATCCGCGCTGGTTGGTGTAGGACTCCGCCAGTGTCTTTATATAAATCGTGAAGTCGTGCACGTGGAATCCCGTGCTGATGCTACGATCGTGGAAAGTAAAGTAACTGTATGTTTCGAATTGACGGTAACGTTACAACGTTATATAAAGACAAAACATAATTGCTTATTCTAAGTACAAATGCACCCAGTTTCATTGAGTACAGTGATTTTTTCCCCCTCATTTTTTATTTATTTTTTTAATTCAGTGATCATAGGCTACGCGAACAACGAACAACATCTACATTTTAGTTGTCCTGTCTAACTTAACTACATTCGTTTTATACTGCTTTCTTTAGCCTATTAGACATAATTTGATTAACCTGTTTTGGACGTTATATAAAGACACAATATAATCATATATATAAAAGACACAATATAATTAGTGCATTCTAAGTACATGCACTCAGTTTCATTTAATACAGTGATTTTCTTCCCTATTTTTTATTTATTTTTTAATTCAGTGATAATAGGCTACGCGAACAATGCATCTGCATTATAGTTGTCATGTCTAACTTAACTACATAACTACGGTCGTTTTATGCTGCTTTCTTTATTAGACATAACTTTTTGATTAACCTGTTTTGGAAGTTTCTGGTACTGTGCACTGATGCACATTTCGTTAAGGCTGGCTTACATTGTAACGGCACAGGGGTCCCACCCACTGACCCACATACACAAGGCTCGCTGGCTGTGTCCCATCTTTGACAGAATTAAATGCAAACATCCGATTATGCATCGGATGATTGCCTAAGCACTAATTCGAGGAACTGTGATTTATCATTGTCATGGAAACTAGAATGTATAAACTTTAATTAAACAATTTAATAGTACAAATAAATTTATACCTGTATGATATTATGCCATACCCACATAGGACCAATGGTTAGGCGCCATCTTCTGGCGAGACTTGGGAATTTATTCAGCACGAACCTCACAGTGCATTATGGGTATTCACTCGTTATTACAGTGCATTATGGGACTGAATGAGTGCACTCGATAAATGTCCACTGTGGTTTTGGACACCACTACAAATGTCTGTAGCCTACTCTCAAAATGTACCATATTTAAAGGTATAGGGGGCAATTTCGAACACAGCCTCTGTCTCTCTTATCTGACACAGTCCCTTCAGTTCATGGAGCTGAGAACCACTGCTGTATACAGTACAGTGTATACAAAAAGTATTCAAACCTTTTTCATCTTTTGTTGTTTTACAGCAATAATGAGGGTTTAATTTAGGTAAAGCTTCAGAGGATGTAAGGGTATTTTTCATAAGGATCATGAACTGTGGACATGACTGATAAAAAAGTGGAGACATAAAATTGTTCTTTATATATTGATATAAATATTTTTAATCAAACTCACAAAAATGACATTTCCAGTCTCACGTGTTGAACAAAATATATTTTCACACTTTTGTCCAGGTCTGTGTAAATACATGTATTAACAGGTAGTTGCACATAATAGAGACATTGGTTGGTCTGTACCTAGTAGGGTTCAGTTCACTCAAAAATCATATACTTACCCTCATGCTGTCTATAAGTTGATGGGGTCCAAAAGTTTCAAAAAGGACTATCTACATAAAAATAATCCTTAACTGCAGTGGTTTAATTTGATTTTGGACCAAACTCTAAAACAGGTTTTGAACTTTTTTCAATAATTTATTTTTTTCTAAATCAAATTTAAATTATAAAAGTAGAGTTCAATGAAAACAACTTTAATAATATTTCTATAAAATGGGCAAGACAGAGCAAAGCCTGTATTAAAAGTTTCAGTGAAATCAAAGGTCATCAGTGTAACATACAGCAGCATGAGCGCGCACACACTCTCAAAATAGGTTTACAGTTGCACTTTTACATTTGCATACTGCACTAAGGCATCGAGACATCTTCTAATATAGCATAAGGAGTAGGGCCAATGGACATTCGAGTATAACCTGTTTAGTGTAAAATGAAATTTATTTGATAGCCACAAATCTTACTCTCTCATATACCACAACAGCACAGGAAATGAACGCGTCGTTCTCTGGAATGTTGGTCCTAGAATCTTTGCATTGCTCTTAATAATCTCATAATATCACAGTACAGACTTTCTCCCCATTCACACATATAGATATTCAGTGTAAAAATAACATGCTCAGTGCATCAATACATCCCTAGTCACACAGCCAAAAAGAGAAGCAGCACTAGAGACAGCATGTGGTGTAGTATATATTAAAAAAAAAAACATGGATAATTACTCTGTGCTTTACAATATAGGCATTAATCAGTAATTACTACTGCCTGAGCTGTCAGTAGACAGTAGCTGTCATGACAGTTAGACCTCCCCTTTTTGGTCCTCTGAGTCTTTTGTGCAGATATTCTGAATAAACAGGTGGTTGAAATTGTGAGTTTTAATATGCAGGCATATAGTAAGCCCATATAAATTTGTGAATTACTCTTAAAATAACAGGCACCAAAAATGAGCAATTTTCCTGGTCTAAACCATTAAACAACGGGTATGGCTACAATGCTGTGCTAACATATAGATGTGGGATTTTTTTTTTTTTTTTATGGCTAGCACCAAAGAACAAACTACATGAGCTTTTCTCAACACAGAGAAGAAGGTTCTTCATCTACACAGCGTTTGTTCAAAGTGATCCTCATTGAATATCTGTGTGAAGCCATCTCATTTTTTAATTACAGCCATTTCTGCTATTTATAAAGTAGTACTGTGGTATATAGGAACAGTGCTGCACTATCACAACATTTAAAACTCATCAAATATTTACACCTATAACATGATTCCAGTGTTTTTAAGACTATTCCTCATAATAAAGTAGTCTGGCACATACAGTAAAAAAAAAGTTTCTTGTGCAGTGAGGCACGTTTACCTTTTGGTATGATAAGATGCACTTTCTCTAAGCTTGTGCTTTGATTTGTCCATTTTCAAAAGTCTATGAGTCCCAACATGTTAACATGGTTGTACAATAAACATCTTCTTTCTGGATGGCCAAAACTTGCGTTGGTGTGCCATGTTTTAGGGACTCCCGTTTCTCTCTAGAAGGATGTGCTGGAGTTACGTATTGTTTGACTTTTCGGTGGAGGAAGAAAAAGCTGAAATTTTCTCTTTTGTTACCTTGTATAAGGCAATTATCCCGATGTCAGGCAAGGGTTTCTATGGTTCTCCTGTGGTCAGAGGCAGCTGATATTCAACAGAATGAAGAAAGCGTAGAAGCTTACAAGTTTTTCATTTATTCCTGCAGACTCCAGACCTTTGAAGATCACTTAGATCCATGCGATTTGGCCATCGATTTCATAAGATCATATATAAGTTGTATATCACTGTTTTGCGGCACTTAATAGTGCTTTATGGTGAACCCTGACTTCAGTTTGGAGCCTGATGTTGTGTTTCCCTCGGTTTATGAAGGGTGAGCCACAATGTGGGCCATCCAGTTGACTTTGGTGGTCCAACTCTCTCGCAGAGCTTCATCAAACTTCTGCCGGAACTGTTTGAGGGCCTCCTCATCAGTTTTACCTAATGCCAGAGAGTCCTGGAAGACATAAACATACAACTGGTGTCATTATGTATATGCAATTATTTTATTTTCTAAATCCCCACTTTTAACACAGCTATGCACTAACCTAAATTGATGTTCATTATGTTCTCTGTCCCTTTTTTTGCAGGACACTAACTCAAAAATATAAACAAATAGAGACATATGACAGGTATATCAACAAAGGTTCAGATCAACATAGTAGCATATTATATATAACTGGCAGGGCAATAGGGCATGAGTTTTTTATTTATTTTATTTTCTTTTTACAAAGAAAATTGCTTCTTTGCCTCCACCTCTCTTCTCCACCCCCTTTTCTTTCCACTCTCTTCTCCCTCCCAACCTTCCAGCCAGCAAAGGTGGAGACAGTAAGAGAGATGATGATAACAATAATGTCTTTAAAGGTGGAAGTGAGAGAAAATGAGAAGAGGAGAAAAATAACTATTTCAATGAATACATAAAAGACAAGATGGTATGGTAGTAATATGAGCAATAATGTATTTATGATTAACAGAATTTACACACTGAGGTATATTACAAGTTTGCATTACAAGTTTTTTTTTTTTTTCCCACATGCATACAGTATATGAGGCTTGCAGTGAACTTGCAATAAGCTTGCAATGCAGCTGTCTGGAGTGCAGGTTGCTAGGCCCATTTTAAATATCTTGTGTTGTGTAATATGTGTTCTATGTAAGATTTTATACTGGATCAGTTGTTTGTATTAGTGGTTATGTTGAAAATTACTAATGTTTTTGTTGTGTTCTAAAAGTGATGGTTGTTCTATGGTCTGATCTTTAATTGTTTCTTTGATTTCATTCAACTGAATTTTGATTTGTAAGTAATAGTAATCATAAACTAGTATTGTTCTTTACCCAATGATGATGCAAATGTGTAATAACTGAGATAGCTAAGATTAGTAAGTAGTGATTTGTTGATAATTAAGTCAGGGTCTTTTGAAATGATTTCAGGTGTATTGAAGAATTCATATTTTTTCCCATTAAAATCTGCACTAATTGCACTATTTAATGAGGTAAACCATTTCTTGTGTGGCTGCACTGGAGTCATGTAAATAAATAATTAATAATATAAACAAAGTACACATTTTTACTTGCAATACAGCATATGATGGAGAGATATTTGTGCATTCAACAAATTAAATCATCTTGTATCATATTTCTTATAGCAGAACGAAGCTGAGTTTAAATAGGTAGAAAAGGTTAGATCTAATCAATGTGTAAATACAAGTATCATTTCCCATACAGTATACAGAATATACTAAACAATAAAGACTTAAAATATAAGCTTTCTTTAGATGCAGCATCTGTATATACACAAGTGCAAATGATTTCAACATGCAATGAATGCAACATAAAATCCCTAAACAATTTTAAATGCTTGAGATAGCTGTTTATTATATTTGTAGACAACATGGTCAAGTTTGAAAATGACCAGAAAGTACCATCATTTCTGTAAAGTTGACCATCAATATACAGTTTGTGTACAGTGTGGTCTACTCTCTTTTTTTGCATATTAAAAATTTGATGTTAATTTACTCAACCTCAGGCCATTTCCAGCTGTTGTGGTTTTTGCAAAGAAAAGATTTTCAGTGAACTGGTAAAATTTCTGTTCCTCATACAAATCTATGATATGACCTGGACATATATGATTATATTATTTTTATGGTGCTTTTTCAGTCATTTTGGAGCTTTGACAACCCCATTATTTTTTATTTACCATTTCATGGAACAGAACAGGCTTTGCATTTGCATTGAAACGTCATATGGGTTCACTTAATCTGAGAATGAACAAAATTACAATTCTCATTTTCATATTGCACTGGACATGTCTTTACCTTTAAATATTGGATATCTTTGACAGATGTAAGCTCTGGCAGGCCTGCTGTGAGCATCAGAGCAAAGAGTGTGATGAACAGATTTCCATTCTTTCTCAGTATCAGATACGCCTCTTCACAGTATTGCCTAAAACTACACACATATACAAAGCACTGTTAATTAGCATCCTATATCATTAGAAATGATGAAAAAGTTAAATGTACAAATTGTGCATTAAGAGTGAGCGAGATAATATGCAACACAAAAAGTCAGTTTTTCACTAACTTTCCAAATTTCTCGGTGTTTCCTGTTTTTCCCTGTTGAATCACATGGATGAAGTCATGTGTGAGGATGAAAGGAACACGCTCACGCTTGATCCCAAACTTAGACTTAAAGTTTCCTAAGATATGGCCAAAGTCTATGTGGAAGAGCTGAATCTCACACACACACACACACACACACACACACATTAAATAAATAATAAATATCAATGTGATAAATATCTTGTTAATCTAAAAAAATAATCAAATTTCCTTTTTAACTATTTTAATCAACAGAAGACCAAGAAAGATCAAGTAAGACTGCCATTTTGTAGCAGCATATAACTTCTGGAAACATTACTTTCACGTGGCTTCAAGTATAGAGCAGTTTTCCAACTTACCTGCCCTGTACTGCGAACCATGATGTTGTCACTATGCCGATCACCAATGCCCAAGACATAGGTGGCAACACAATAACCAGCACACGACAGAGTGAACTCCTCAATGGCTTTGTTCAAAGCATCTCTGTCAACACATCACATCACAAATTAGTTTTGACTCAAACAGCAACTATATTTAATAAGAACACGACTACTGTCACTTGTGATATAAAATTTTATATTGCCAAGAACTGCTAGGATGCTAGAGCTAGACAAGGTTGTTTTGCAACATCAAGCTATACCATTCAGAATAAATGATCTTTAGTAAAACTGAAATTCACAATAAGAGATGGCAACCACATGAAGGCTGCTAATCAAAAGATTCAGAGGTTAATATTGTTAAAAAATGATTGCGTTCCATTACAATTTGCATGCATATTTACAATGTTATGATGGCAAATTAAACAAAACTGTAAAAAATTGTACACAATATTCACTCAATTCACAAAAATATTGAAAAACAGATAACTACTATATTCAGATAATCAAAAACTGTTCATGCGAGACATTATAGTCTACAACATGTCAAACTCACCCAGAGTTCTTGTCTTTAAGCCAGTTTAGTAGAGCATCTTTATTGAAGGCAGCGGCGGCGGCCATGTTGCTGCTTGTTTTTTGGATGTTCGCAATGGTATCAGCTGATGACACAACCTCAATCAGACCAGAGTGATCTCCTGTTGCCAAGCAACCATAAGGCACAATTCTACAAGACATTTATGAAAAAGAAAAAAATATATATATAATTTGAAAAAACATTGCGTAAAAAGATTTGATGCAGTGTGCACAGATCTAAATGTAATTCCGCAAATGGACACTTTTCATAATTTTACAATTTATTTTAATCTTAAGAGCCGTAATAGATTTTGTTCAATTGTGCAGGGGCATTTTTTTGCTCCTTTATTTTGAATGTGTGGGGCATATTTGCTACTTATTTTCTAACTCTGCCCATCATGTATGTGGCATTGTTTCTAATGTCAACAGGGAAGGGAAGGAAAGGGAAGTGGTATGGTGACCCATACTCGGAATTTGTGCTCTGCATTTAACCCATCTAAGTGTACACACACAGTAGTGAACATACACCTGGAGCAGAGGGCAGCCAATGCTGCGGCGCCCGGGAGCAGTTGGGGGTTCGGTGCCTTGCTCAAGGGTCTCACCTCAGTTGCGGTATTGAGGGTGGAGAGAGTGCTGGTTATTCACTCCCCCCACCTACAATCCCTGCCAGACCTGAGACTCGAACCCATGACCTTCGGGTTAAAAGTCCAACTCTCTATCCATTAGGCCACAACTGCCCCTTATCTAATATAAGCTACTATCATTGCATTATACAAGTGTAAGCTTCACACATCAACGGTCTATAAATAAAGCATCTTCAGCATAGTGAGGACGTTTTGTGTTCCAGCTGATCTAATGGAGAACGGTTCCTCTGCAGCTCTCTAGAGGCCAGACAGGAGTGAAAAACACAAAGGTTTAGGAGATGGCCTCAATATGTGACCTGCTTCTGGCCAGAGGGTTTCATCCCTCTTCCAGAAGCGGCTCTGGCCCAGTCTGGGTTCAGATGGTCCAAGCCAAGACCAGCGCAGGCAGAGATATAGTGTGGAACAAGATGTCCCCAGTTCCTCATCATGTGCTGCTCTCTGTATTATTCATGGAGTGGGGGGTGCTAAAAGAGACAATGTGTATGTTTTTTTTAACCTTCCTAAAATAAAATGCAGGGAAGGGGATATCATCATTGTTTCTGAATGCCGTACTTTCCTCTCTGAAGAAGTAATAGTGTGAAATGTGTAGTGTGTAGTGTGTTAGGAGTCGTTTTGTATAAATCACAACCTATATCATAATGAGAATTTAAAAAAAAGAAAGAAAGAAAAGAAATATGTGCTAAAGGATATGTCTGCACAATCTAGTTATTTAAATATTGGCAGCAGATATTTGCACTAAGTGTAAGTGGCAGTGATAGTGGTAGATGGTATTTACATGTGAAACCTGAAAATAGCATATTTTCTTAGCGTTAGATGCTATTTACACAGTGCAAATAGCAATGGTTCTATTTACACTAAGTGCATATAGCCATAGCTTCTATTTATACTATGTAAAAATAGCAGTATTTTCAATAAATATCTGCACCTCCGTATTGTAGTAATTAAAAAACAGAATACAATAATAATGTATTGAGTATAAATTATAAGTTTTATTCTTTTGTAATGTTGTCTGGACCAGCCACACGTTGGTGTGCAGAGTTAGTGTAAATGGCCTCTGCCAACAATGCGGGCTACTTGCACTTACTGTAAATAGACACTGTTAAATATTTTCTAAATCTTCTCTTGTTATTTGGAACCTGATGGACACCAATCAAAAGATCAGATAATTCATAACGAATGAATCTGTGTGGCATCAATGTAAAAACAGCTTTATTTGACTCAAAACTGTGATTTATTGTAGGTCAAAAACACATTTAAATAACTCAGTACATATCAAGCGAGCTGTAAGAGGAGACAAAGCAATAGTGACCACGTAATGAAAACGGTCACTCACGTTTGTGTTGCAACATTACTGTTGAATCCAATAAGTAAGGATTTAAATGTACACTACTGGTGCACCTTCAATATAATTAAGCACAGCTCTTTTTACATGCACCTACAATACATTAGTTGGCGCTTCACATTGTACTCAATACCAAACTTCAAATAAGTTCTTCCTCATCCTGACGTGTCTGTGTATCTGTTTCTGTTTTGCTTCAGCTGCTCACTAGTAGTGTTGTTACTGTCAGTGCATCTGTCTGAAACACCACTCACACCGCCAGCTGCTCCAGCGCTGCTTGCTGCCAAGCTATGCTGCTTGATCACTAGTAGATGTTCCTACAGTACTTCTGATGGCCACTGTAATGCTTATTGTATGTCAAATCAGTCCAGACATTAAAACTATACATTGTGGAATGGATGTTATGTATAATTTGCACCAGTCCATAATGCATCATATCACAGATGGAGAATCAACATACCTCTTCTGTCCACATAAATACACAGATAGATTAATTATCATAAATGCAACACACAATTTATAACCTAATTTCTGTATGCTCAGAGGCTCATCATATAAAATCAGGAAAAGTCTCACTTCACAAGCTCTGCTGTCGAACTGATGATCCAAATCAGATTGCTGTTAAATAAAGGAGTGCAGTGCACTAAAGATCCTTCTGGAGGCTCCTCAATTGTGTGTGGCTGTGTGCAAAGAAAACAACGTGAGTATACCGAATTGAGTACTTTTTTGCCTCGTCTTGTTCTGGAATGGTTTGAATTCGCTTGAATGTGTTAATTGAGTAATGAGTGATTTTCTCTGTCGTTTGTTGTTAATTAGGCTGCTGTCACTTTAAGACCTAATGCATGAATCCAGTATACTGAAACACATCTGATTTCTCCCAGCTGTTTATGTGCACTTAAGACATAACTGTGTGTATTTATAAATACATTTTGACACATAATTGTGTGTATTTGACTGATCAAGTGCAATAAGATGCCAAAAAGTTCAGTTCCCAAATTGAGATCTTTCGCTGCTTATTGCATTTGAATTTTAAAACGCAAGGCTTAAAAATGAATGCAAATGATAGACTTCGCATTTGCATAACGGCAATAGAAATGATATTCCAAAATATGTTCAAATTCTATTGTATACAAATATTTCAGTTTTGGGTGATTATTATATGTCAAAAGAAATAGCAGTTGGATATAATAGTTTAGTGTCTGTTGTTAATTATAACCTCTAATATCTTGGTAACTTACCAAATGATAGTATTTCCTGTATAGTTTACAGCAGTAGTTAGGAGAGGGTTTTTTTTTTTCCCTTAAAAAACCAAACTATCAGTTTCGGAATCAGCAGATATCATTCTAAATAATCTGCTATTAGTACTGCCTGAAATATTTGGTATGAGTGCATCCCTGATGTTTAATATTTGGATCAAAGTAATATCTGTAGGTGCATTCTTGAGAATTGTGGGTACTTTAGCGTGCATAGCCCTGCAGGATCATGCTACTTTGACATTTTGCATAAACATGCCTGTTTTGTACTGGTAACAAGCTGGTATGTACTGATTTAAAGATTTGTGATAAGACTAATGCATATGTAAAAAATATGCTCAGCGCACTGCTTTTCACAAATGCACCTAATCTCTTTCTGTGTGCCTTTCACATGCATTGTAACAGACTCGTGCTAAGCTACTGTGTGATTAATCAGCTCTATTACAAAGTCTGCATATTATTATTGGTCTAATGACATATGGAGTATAACATATTTGCGATTGTTTAAATGAAAACTGCTGTTTTCATTGCCGTTCTCCTAAAGGCCTGACAAAAATAAAAGAATTGATTTAGTTTATCCCCTCACTCTCTCGATGCGTGCCTTGGCAAGATTTCAGCCCTAACCATATATCTGGGATAGGTCTGATCACTGGGACATCCTGTAATTACATTTCTCTGTGTTTGAGTGGTTTGAGTTACACTGGAGAATTGCTCATCAGTGGGAATATTGTCAGCGTTGGTCAAACACTTTACTCATTCTAGATTAAGATCAATACTTCTGTCACCTTTGCTACAATCTGTCTCCAATTTTTCCCAGAAACACTCTGCGGTTTGCCATGAAGACCACAATAATTACAGTGATCACATGTTCCCATGTCTGGAGAAAGTGCATGATGATGGATGTCAACACAAAAGTTTTTTTTTTCTCTCGTTTGACATCCTCTGCTACGTAGATAATTGGGATCGCGCAGTTTCTTGTCACTGGATTTAAGGGATTAACTTCCAATTCAACAGCCAGCCTGAGAGAGATAGTAAAAATAGGAAGACTCATTAATGCTGTTGATAAATATAATTCATCTCAGATGAAGGTGTCACTGGCCTTCAGAAGTTGACAGAAAGGGAAATATAGTGTAGTATATATATATATATATATATATATATATATATATACATATACACACACACACACACACACATGTATATATGTTTTCTGTGTATACTTATTATGTGTATATAAATACACACAGATGCATGTATATATTTTGAAAATATTTACATGTATTTAGACGTTTATATTTATATTTATAAAATTTATATTCTAAATAAATATGTTTAACATGTAAACAACACATTTTTCTGAAATATATACTTGCATGTGTGTGTATTTATATATACATAATAAATATAAACAGCATACTTACCTATATTATGTAAACAAAAATCTAGACAAATTTCATTACTCTAAAATAAAATTCAATTAAAAATTAAAAATACAAATATTTTAATGTTTTATTTCAACTATTTGCTGAGGCATCATTTCTCTTTTTTTTTAAAGTTGAAGCACTAAAATAACTAAAACTAAAAATAACTAAATGAAAACTATGTAGATTTATTAAAAACAACCAAAAACTAATGTAAATGACAAAACATGCAAGAAATTTACTAAAACCTTAACTGAAATTAAATAAGAAAAATAAAAATATAACATAAAATAAAATAAAATTCTATTCAGAATATTAACACACATTACAAAAAATCCAAACAAAATTTTGACAAAAAAAAACAAAAAAATCCAATTCAAAATGATAACAAATATATTTGTTATCATTT
>JAUZSZ010000120.1:5500605-5511543 GCA_034780575.1 Labeobarbus marequensis | reverse complement strand
ATGCAATGATATTCAGACCTTAAGCGTGGCTTAAGTGTCCAAATCACTATACAAGTTGCTATACCACTGAAACGGCAACCTCATACACACTAATTGGTTTAACACCAGCAGTTTTGCAGAGGTCAGCAATATGACATCGGCAAAATAACTCACATGATCAGTGCTAAGACACACTTGCCTGACTCACTTCCTGGAACACATTTTTGAAACTCATTGGCCCAAGACCATGTTTGAGGAAACAAACTTTACTGTGCAATGGATGCTACACATGACCACGACTTATATGATATATCTGTCAAGAAACATACTTACAACATTACTCATCTGCAAGACAGCAAACATAAGCAAAAACGTACCAGCCATTAAACAATTATTACAATAATGTAAAAAAGCTGCACAGCAAGAACAGCTAATTGCCTCTACTTTCTCCTATTCCACTTTAATGTAAAAAAAAAAAAAAAAAAAGAATTACAAGTATTTTATTTGTAGTTAGGATTACCCCCTTACAAAAATTAACCATTATTATAGTAAAAAAAAAAAAAGTATTATTGTGTACTGATTACTATTTGTATAAACACAGTTTTACTACAAATACCATGGTTAAATTATGGTTAATGTTGCAAACCCATGGTTAATTTGTGGTTACCATGGTTTAACTACAGTAACCATGGTTTTTTGGTTGTATTTGTAGTAAAACCATGGCTAATTTTCGTAAGAGACTAAAGAGTGTAATCACTGTGGCACCTTAAAAACAATGCGGTTTATTTGAGCCGTTGAGATGTCAACTTCTGCCTCAACCATTGGCTTGAGTTTGAGGTGGGACTGCCTGTTTATCTGAACAACAAATGACGAGATGCAAGATGAAAGGTGTGTTTGGAGAAACCCGTTTAGAAAAATAACTACTTTTATATTGCAGTTTTGTGCTGCTAGATTCTGCCTTTGACTAGCTGAAGTGCAGGAAACAGAAAGTGTCCTTACTGTTGGCGGCCTCTTCTTTGGGGGCAGCGGTAGAGGAGGGTTTGACGTTTTCCGTGCAAGCACTGATCCAATTGTGCTGATTTCCTTCTCAAACATTGCCTTCACAACGTCACAGTGAACCAGTGTCAGATGAGGGCTCTCATTAGCCAACAAACAGTCCCTAATGTACTACACACATAAACACACAGAGATATTAATATTAGAGTTCCCAAACAGAAAATGAATCATAATTTTGCTCCTACAAACAGCACCTAAGTACCACGATGGTACCATGGTCCATGCATAAAAAAAAAACACAGTAACACTGTTATATTTTGGTTAACTTTTAGTAAGTTGTAAAATGTAAATGAATGATTTCTGACATCTGTGTGAGTGCAACTGTGTGTGTTTATGTGTCTGCATGGTCTGAGTTTATATATGTATTTCCTGGAACAACATCGCACTAATGATCCAAACATGCCACAAATGTCCTTAATGAACTGCTGCCGACGATCACTCACCTGACTGGTTTTAGGCTTATGATGAAACTAAACTATTGTGTACACAACATTTAGTAAAGCACACTCTCTTTTGTTTGATGTATGAACATGACTTACCAGTTCGACACATTTCACTAGCGGAATTCTTTTCATTGTTTTTCAAAAACAACAACAACAACGTTGGTGTTACTGTATATCTCATTCTCAAGAGGATTTTGCATGATAATATTGATGAACTACAATAAAGCTGACTGTGGTAATATGATGCATGATGAATATTACATGTGAACATGCAAATAGCAATTAAACAACATCGACTAATTTAGGCCCAAATGGAGAATCTAACCAAAGAACTTAAGAAATATTTAAAAAAATCATTACATGTAATGTCCAGTTGTCACTTTAAAAAAGCAGCAAAGCTTGACACTTTAAGCTTCCCATTGCTCTAAAAACAGTATGTAATGTGTTGTTTGCCATATTAACAATAGTGAACCTTGGAAAATATAGCTATTTTATGGAGCGAATTTTGTGACAATATTCATCAAACAAATCCAGCGTTTTGCAAATAAACAATCTGCTTTGCAAAGAAAAACTCGACTTTCAAACAAACACAAAGTGATTTGCAAATACAAAACTCTGTTTGAGAGGAAACTTGGCTTGATTTTCTCACAAATGCGTACTGGCTGATTTTCTCACAAATGTGTTTATTTGCAAAACACTGGATTTGTTTGATGAATATTGTCACAAAATTCGCTCAATCCTATTTCTGGCAACGTATCTTACTTTGCACTGATTAAGAGGGTGCTCTTCAAACAGGAACTCAAGTCTGCCACTGACACGCAGCACATAATCGCTACGGGTACCAATGTCTTCCTCTGGGCCGTGAGTGGTCTGCCATTTCTTAAGAGCTTGTTCCATTAGTTCAGTTACTGTACAATGCAATGACACTTTCAGGCTGGCTGTGTCCTACAGAAAGAAAAAGAAATAAGAGGATGAGACTGATAATTAACTCCATTGTAAGGACATCTGCAACATACTACATACTTAAATAACACTACACACCTGTGACTGTTCGTAGTGCATGGTAATTTTGATTACCCCCTCATGCTTGTCAATCAGATTCTCCAATGAGCCTGTTTCCAGCTGCATGGAGTAACAGCTCCGAAGCCACTCCCCCCACGACATCAGCTGCATGTGCTGCATCTTCTCTTCGCTGATTCGCTTCATTTTGGAACGAAAGTCTTTTACTTGCTGGTCGTGCAGGGCATCCAGCTCATGAAGACCTGCGCCATGTGACAAAGTTCTGTGATTTTACTCCCACAATATCAACAATATCCACGGCTGAGAATGTATCTGAATTTAAAATGATGTGACCAGAGTGTGAACCACTGTCACAGATAAAATGGTTTTAACACATATGCATTTATAATGTTTAATGTTTTCCAAAATCATTATTTTTTTGAGTTTTATAAAGGAGTAAAAACAATTTGTTATTGTATTAAGGGAAGGGAATAGTTCAGAGAATTGCACTGTATTATTACTGAAGTGTGTCTGTGTGTGAGGAACAAGGATAAATTTAGGCAACAAGTTTTCAACTTAGACTTAAATTTCTGCAACAAACTAGTAGTGTAAATTAAGCAATATAGCAGGCAAAGTCTGTGGATTTGAAATTTCATGGAAGAAAAAAGATTTTTCCTTTTGCGTTTCACAGAAAAAAAGAAAATACAATGGATCTGCGAAACTAAAAGTGTGTAACTGATGCCAATTTTCAATTCTGACTAAACTATTCTTTCAATGAGCATCTGTTTCTGGTGAATGACATCAGTGTGTTTTGTTTACAAAACAGAGCTCTGGGGAAAGGTTCCAAATGGATTCCTGATAACACACATGATGACATTTAAAGAGCATTAAAAATTCATTTGATCCTCTCCACTAAGAGAGGCTGCTCATATTATGTGCGTTTGCGTGTGTTTTAAAGTTAGCCAGCGGAGTGTGTGAGTGCATTAGCCTTGTGGGCTGAACCTGACAATTCATCATAGCCCCATGATGATTCATCCTTACATACATACAAACAAACAATCAGCATCACTCTCAAATCAGCCTCTGCTGAGTCACACACACTTACTGTTAATTGCTGGTACCAAAAGTGTGTCAAAGATTACATAAACAGACACACATTACAAGGTTCATAGATGTGTAAAACACTAAAATAGTCAGAAAAGAAAAGTTAATACTAAGTAATGTGCATTTTAGATATAATATTTCTTGTTGCTTTGTCTACTTTTGCTCTGCAAACGAAGAATGACTAAATGATATTCTCATAATACACAAAAAGGCAGTCACTCACGGGGGTAACAACTTTAACCTGCAGAAAGGGTCACTGAAAAATCCCAGTCTCATCCAGTCTACTGGATATTAGCTAAAAGTACAGCTCTCATTATACATGTGATTATGTACATATGTGTCACCTTTCCCAATGAGCACTCCGATCTTAGAGTCTAGTATGCGCTCTGCACGTCCACAGTTACGTGTGATAAGTTTGAGGACAGGCAGGAAAGGTCGCACGTCGCATAGCCGCCTGGTTTCATCCTCCAGCTCTTCGTGCACTGCTGCCTGGTTCACACACTCAAACATGTGACCCTCCATCTCCCCCAGCAATGAGAAGAGAGGGTATGTCTGTGCCTCCTTCCATAACAGCTAGATAAACACAAAAGCAAGAAGATGAGAATGAATAATCTGATCAAAATTGCTTTTCAAGTGCCCTTTCATTTTTGTTAGTAATAGTTAAAAACTAAACCTCTGTGAGACTCTCTGTGCTTGCCTTTGGAAAATTCCACCAGAATGCTAAAAGTGGTTGTCTGGGCATTGTTTTGTGGTTGTTAAAATGTTTTAAGCAGTTACTAGGGTGTTGCTATGTGGGTGCCAGGTCACTTCAAGCAAAGCAAGACTTTGAAATTAACTGCATTAATAATAAAACCAATGTATGAAATTACAGTTTATAACAAATATTTTAGATATGGCTATTAAAGCCCATGTTTCTATTCATTGAAAATTCATTGTGAAAATCTTATATCTAATTGCTTACAAAAAAAGCACACTTTTCGTCAACATGCCACAAGATTGTATTCATGTTCACGTATACTGCAGGAATTTACATTGAATATTTTATACACAATAATAACTGTGATGCTTGCATTTTAAACAGGCTTTACTTCACACTGCAGATTGATAAGTTCTCTAGAGCAAACAAATTTAAGCCATAAGAAAAGATACAAACAAACATTTAGAAAACAATTTAGGAAATCAACAATGCGTAAAGGGGGCCCATCACAATAAAGTGTAACCAGCATTTATTTTATTTGAAGCCCAAATTAACAGAGAGCAGAGAATCTGCTTGCACACAAACACACGTACCAGTTTGATGTGTTGGATGGCGCTCTCTCGAGGAACCTCCATCTGGATGTATATTCCTGTGGGCAACAGGAAGTCGACCATCACCTGGTCGTCTCCATCGAGCCCTGACTCCGCCCACAAGTCCAGCTGATCTGTCTTGGCGGGAGGCATGGCAGACAACACGCTGGAGCCAAACCATGGGAACCTGAACACAAATATATATTTAATATGTATACATATATGTGTTTAATATGCATACAGCTCAAAAAATGTTAAGGGAACCCTTAATCATCCCAGTATAACAGCAAGTCAATTAAACTTCAGGGATATCAATCTGTCCTGTTAGGAATCATGAGTGATGTGTTACAGTGATTTGCTTTGGTACAAATGATAGTGACAACAGGTGCACTAAAGAAGCAACAGAAAGACAACCAACAAAAAAAAAGAAATGGTTTTGCAGTTCTCAAGCACACGTGTTTGAGCTTCCATATTTGATGTGTTCTATGTATGTGCATTGGTCAATGTTCATATGTGAATAAAAGCCCAAATTAATTCTGTTAATCATATAAAGCAACTTTGTCCTTTTGAAAGACAAAAAAAAAAGAAGCTTAAATCATAAGGATTACCTTTAATGAGAGATGAGAATAAATAAATCCTCATTTATGTTCCGAAGATGAACGTAATTCTTATGGGTTATAATAGCTTAAGGGTGAATAAATGACACAATTTTCTTTTTCTTTTTTGCATGAGCTACACCTTATAAAAAAAAAACAAAAAAAAACAACCCCACTATATTGTGCTATAGCTTCAATTCAAAAATAACACTTTTGTGTCTCCATTAGGTAATGCACACATCCCTTTTCTAAACAACTTGGGCTTAACTTACTATTTTCAGAGTCAGTTTTTTCCCTGAAGTGCGCAACGAGTCAAGAAACACATGATGCTTATTGTCTCTCTGCTCTCACCTTACTAACAAGCTCGATACATCAAAATTATGACATCATCAAACAGACCAGACATGTGCAGAGACTTGCTGTTACAAAATGTCAGTCTTTGAGGACAGAGGTGGGGGATGTGGTTTGACAGAACACTTCCACACACAAGCGAGAAATGACAAGTTAGACAAAGACATACCCACATTAGGGGACAGAGGATGTGGGTTTTCATTTTGTGAACACAGATTGTCACACACACAAACAAACTATTGTTTATTTAGATATACACAAACAGGATAGAGTTAATTGCTGTGTCAATGCAGCTGTAAGTGCACTTTGTCTGCTTTTAGACAGGCCACAGTGCACCACATCCATTATGGCTCATATCAAGAGGTTTGAATAACTATGCCGTGAAGCGCTTCAGGAAGCCCAACCTTCTCATCCACCACAGCTCAAAAGCACTGACGTTCTCAGACCTCTGACCTCTCCCTGCTAATGGCACCATTTCTTAAGAGCTACTGTGTGCTGAGGTTTTACCCTCTATGTTGGTCCTTAAGAGAGCACTTTGTGAACTAGTGCTCTGATCGACTGTGATCAAGTTATCAGAAAGCGTTCCACCGTTCTTAAAAAGACAGTGATCAAGCAGGAGAATGTCAACTACAGAAAGACTAAACATTTAATGTGTTTTGCAGCTTTGCGTGAAAACGCCTTTTTCTAGATTGTGTGTTTTTTCCTCTCTCCATACTTCCCATATTTTGGTGGGTCTTGAAGTACGCTATACCCGTTTAAGTGGGTCCTGGAATGGAAGTTTGGAAACCCCTGACATACGGTATCAATGAGGTATGCACTAAAGTTCAGTAGTTAAGATTATAGGATTTGTTCAAATAAGCAGGAGCAGTATTAATAGCAAATTTACATTCTTTCTTTAAAAAAAAAAAGGTTCTTTTATTGGAATCTTTGGTTCCACAAAGAACCTGAAACATGCATGGAAACTTTCCACTGCAATAAAGTTCTTCATAGTGGGAAAAAAATAAAATAAATCTTTTAAGAACTGTTTACTGAAGGTTCTTTGAAAGTGAAAATAAAGCATATGGTGAAAGGTATGTGACCTAAACAATTGTACTTGTACATACAAAAAATATGCACTAGAAACTGGGCAGGTAGGAACAGAATACTTTTCATAAAAGTAGGTCTTGGCTGCAGTCTCAGCCCAAACTTACTTAATATTTATATTACTGAATTAGCAGAGCTGCTAGACCAATTTGAAAATTCAGGACTGTAACTGTATGACAAGTATAATATTTACTCCATTCAGAGATGATCTGCTGAATTCAGTGGTCTTAAAACAACATCCTAAATCAATACTGTCACGAATGGGCTCTATAAATCAAATCCGATCAGGATAAAAGACATAAACTTACTTTAGCACTAACCAAGACTTGTCATAGCACTTGCATATTGTTGCTCTTTTGTTGGTTTTGATTGCTTCCATTGTCCTCATTTGTAAGTAGCTTTGGATAAAAGCGTCTCTTAAATGACTAAATATAAATGACTAAACATACTTGTAAAACCTCACAGGGCACTTTATGCAATTCAAATGAAATTATTATGAAAATCAGAATTTCCCCATAGCACTAATTGGAAGAGGGAGTGTGGGTCCATTTAGTAATTATTACAGCCATAATGCATTCTATTTAAGGTCTCCACACAGAGTTCTGCATAAGAATTTTTCATTTGTGTAGGGAGACATAGTCCGTCTACCTTTAAATTTAATTTAAATAATTAGAAAAGGGCTTTAAAATTCTGGATATACCTACTATTGTATGTGTGAATATGCCCTACAATATAAAGACCTTAAATCACAACTGCACTGAATCCACAGAAATATCTCTGTAGTACCACAGCCCAGAACCAACACTCCCAATATTAATGCATCACACCAGTCTATTAGATTAAAGGAAATTTTGAATTTACAGAGAAATATTTATTCTACTCCACATACAGTAGGACACTGGAGAAAACAAATGAAAACCCAAAGGCAAATTAAATCTGGATCTAAACAATAAGCACAGCCTATATACCACTTCTCTGTCAAAGACAGAACATTGAAAGGTCACAAAGTTCACAATCAGTGACCACCAACTGGCAACAGGAAGACATAAAAAAAGACATGCCTACTGAAAAGTGCAATCACTGTACACCAGGGCAGGTCCAGACAGAGGTCCACTTCCTCCTTCACTGAGAAAAATACTCTTTTTTTTTAAGAGACTCAACTCTAGACTCAACTCTACAGAAGAATATAACTATTTAGTCCCTTTCATTGAATGAAGAAGAGATATGTAAAATTTTAAGGGGCCAATTCCTCCTTAAGGCTGGCGTAGCCTATACGTTCACCTCTCCAAAAATGTCACAGCGGGTCAATTCTATGCGTACCACAAGCGCTGTGATTAGTCTGCTAGAACCCCTTCCTCCATATGTATTTGAGTTTTGTGTGTGTTTTTTCCCACTTAAATACATAAATGTTACACCATCTTAATGAAAATAAAACAAAGCAAAAACAAGTGTCTTATTATTTATTATACAACATAACATATGCTTGTCTGCGACAAACAGTGTTGTTCTGCCATGGTACTTGCCAAGTCCTTGTGGAGATTGAAAGAACACGATCTTTTCCTGTTCCATTGTTGTCTCATTTTTTGTAGTTTTAAATAAACTATCTTGTTCTTTAATATTTATTTGCCGCTGTCACTGCTGATGCTTCTCCGATAAGCTGCTTCTTCGGCTTTTGCTTGACACTGTGGGTCACACCAGCAACATGCCTGTGGACACTGCATGCAATCTAAAAAAATGCTGGGCCAAAATACAACCCAGTGCTGGGTAAATACTGGACAGAACACTTGCTGGGTTGTTTTCAACCAACAGCTGGGTTAAATGTTTAACCCAACCTTCTGGGCAGTAACCCAACCGCTGGGTCTAAACATCCCAATCGCTGGGTTCGTCCATATTTTACCCAGCGCCTCCACAGCGCCATCTATAGACTGTTGCCCGTATCACTACAGAGTTTTGCCTCTTGGTATTCTATACTCTTTGGTATAAATCAGCCTTTAGTGTAACTGCATTTACACAGCTGTGACAATCTAAGAGAAGCTGAATGAACACATCAAGTATAAGCCTCCCAAGCATAAGATGATACTTCTATGCATATGTACAGAACATATAACCACTTATTCTTTCTGGTTATTTGTTTATTAATCATTTTTGCCCCCCCCACCCCCACCCCACACTACCTGTAATGCTTGTATACTAACAATAAATCTGAATTTAAGAGAAATAAGGGGCATTAAACAGTAAATGGAAAAGACCATAAGGTTTTGCCACTGATTAATCTTTTGATACAAACAAGACAGGAAGTTCTCTCCCTATTATACTCAGACACACCAGTGTGATTGTGCCCTCTCTCTTTCTCTCTCAAAAGTACCATGACTAATGGAAGACCTTATGACCCATCCACACGCAAATGCTAAAAAAATACTGCAGCAGTGACTGAGTTAACCCTCCACCCCCACTCCCAGTCCCCATACATATTCAAACAGCCCACAAATCTTAAAAACACTGATGAATGTGCACATAAAGCTACAGTATAAACACAACAAAGACTGAGGGACCAAATGTGCAGCAATCACATTCAAAATGCCTTGACTCATCAGAGACAAGTGCAGCACTAAATCCAGGCAGTTTCCGGAGAGTGATGCCATAACTACGATCACTGTTCCACTGATTAAACTTATTTGGATGGAATGAAAAGCCCATAATCCTGTATCCTCTGACTTCTTTACTAAAGAAATGTCACATCACATGCATTGTTTATTTGTAGAGTCAACATTTGTAGGTGTGAAGTACTTTTGGAAAAACTTGGTGAGTGGCTTTTATGAATCTTTTTATCTGTTCTAATATCATGCTTTTAAACAATCAAAGCAACATGTAAACCATAAACATAAAACTTTATTACAATACTTTTTAATCTTGAAAGTATTTTTCCAAGTCTTGTAGTCTTCTTATTTAAAAGTAGACCTAGATACATTGTTTTATCATTTAAAATTCCTACTTTTTTGTTAAATGTTTTGCTTAATATATGTAGTGTTATTTTGTTCCTATCCAGCCCTCAACAATACAAGTATGCTACAAACTGCAGAGATACAGTTACTGTATCAATTGATTTAATATCACTTTGTAACGTTTGTGTTCATTTTAGAGAAAATGAAGTATGGTGAAGGCACCGCATACACAATGCTGCATTCTTATGTCAGATACAATAAGGTAGAAAAGGATAGTTAAAGTGGGAGAAAGCCTAAAAAGAAAGACATTGGTGGATAGGGGAGGTCATTAAGCTGTAAAGTTCTCAGCAAGAGCCCCCCACCCTGGCACTAATCTGATAGTTGTTTGACTCATGTAGGGTTAAATATCACACTTAAAACCTAGGATTAGCCTAGTTAACAATTTTTATTTATTTATTGTTGATGATATGCTGGGGGGAAAACAAAAGAGAATGTTGAATCTCTAGAGCATGAGGAATTCAGAGTATATAAAAATATGACACCAAATACCAACATTCTGTGCTTTGGCCACTAATAAAAGGGGGGGGGGGATCTCACAGGAACAAAACATTTTCCAGCACTTCATGCATGAATCTGTTATTATTCTGAGAAAAATAGGGTTTTCAGCCTGTCTAAAACACATGCTTTCAGATACCACCACTGAGCCATTAATGAATTAGTAACACAATTCAGCTAGAACTCTTGTAAATGACTTATTTCACCATGTCAAGAGAAGGAAATCAAGCAAAAATATCAGTTACGTGACACTTCCTCTATTTCAGACGCAGTGTGATGGTAAAGCAATATAAAACCTCCCCATGTTGTCATGTAGTGAAAATGAATTGCTTCTTTGAGAGAGAGAATACACTTGTATTAGTTTCTTTACCAGAGAGGAACAAAAGACCTCTGTACTTGGTGAGTGCGCACTGCGCACACACACCCCCACGCACACAGTGGTGGGTTCAACAGAGGTCACAGAAAGACTTCTTGGTGCACATTCACAATAATAATAAAAAAAAAAAACCAAAAAAACATGAACCATAGGCTCTTTCTCGCATT
>JAUZSZ010000120.1:5463431-5476045 GCA_034780575.1 Labeobarbus marequensis | reverse complement strand
CTGTCACCACAGTGACCTCTCTTCTGACTGTGAGCGAGTGTGTGTGGGCATCCCAAAGTGTTTGTGTCCCCTGACTGATGACATCACAGTCTGCCACCGAAGTCTCTCTGAAGTTCTTGTCACATGTAGTTGGGTGAGAGCCAGGGAGCTTAACTCAAAAAAACACACATCTACACACACACACACTAATATACTATCTGACTGAAGACGACCTTTCATGTTTCAAGACTTATGGCTCATGAGGCTCATAACACACACACACACACACACACACACACACACACACACAAATAAGTCT
The DNA here is from genome assembly GCA_034780575.1 of Labeobarbus marequensis. Lineage (NCBI taxonomy): Eukaryota > Metazoa > Chordata > Actinopteri > Cypriniformes > Cyprinidae > Labeobarbus > Labeobarbus marequensis. The sequence continues at coordinate 5,475,747 of JAUZSZ010000120.1, read as the reverse complement.
CAGTCCTGGATTGTTTATGCTCATTTTAACTCTAAATTAAGGTCCGAACTCTCTCTGAAAGCATCAAACACAATGGAAAGCTTATTTATTCACTCAATTTTGAAAAACTGACACTTAAGACTGGTTTTGTGGTTCAGGGTCACATATACTAAATAGCAAGGTGTGGTCTGTTATCTTTCGTTTGTTTGTTTGTTTTTGCATGTATGCTAGTGTCTGCATATAGTGGTGCACAATTTATCAACAACAAAAAATAAAAGCAAATCCTTCCTTGTTTTTTACCTCAACATACAATTCTGGACTGCATGAGTACCCTGCTAATGATGAAATACATGTTACGCATAATGGAGGAATTGGATAGTGTGTGTGACTATAAAAACAAAGTATGCTTACTTATTCTTTAAATTAGGTTCTATTAAAAAAAAAAAAAAAAAAGATTTTTAAGTTCCCAACTCCCAACCTCATGTTTCATTCCAGATAATAGGCTACTGAAATCAGAATCTTCTCATATCTAATTAAGAATAACTAATGGAACATTGATTTAGCCACAACCACCTTGGGAATGATGTCAAACTGAAGACAGTCTTGACTAATCTGCTTTGATTTGACAAGATACTGGGGAACCGAGGAGCATCTTCAATGGTTACTTTCAAAAGGAGGTTTGCGAATTCCAAATTCTGTATTATCTGGAACTGATCATTAGATCCAGAAAATGCTTTTCATTTTATGTGCAATATGCATCAGCATGTTGGCAGTGGCCTCTGGGCGTGCCCTGAGGCTGAGTGTGCTCAGCCTTTATTACTCACGTCTGTATGGCATTTGAGTCATAGTTTAGTCCAGTATTATGGCATCGCATCCGTCTACGACACACAGCTGATGTCGTGCCTCCCTGTCCTATAAACCCACGTTTTATGGACTGTCCGGTAAACTTGTGATCAAGTGTCATCCAAACCTGCCCTACTTTTTAACTACTCGCCGTAATGGATCGATACATTACGATCTATAGTTTGATAATAAAATTGTGATTCTTAGCTTTATTGCTTAGAACAATAAACTAAGAAATCAATAGCAATCAAATGGATGCCAACATCGGATAAAACTCTTTCATATCTGCAACTGACACTGGAAGTCAAGCACCTCGACTTGATACTCATAATGTTAAGAATGAATTTAGAGCATTTCACAGCATCCCAGGGTAAACAACTTTTAGATAGCCTAGAATGAGACGTAAATAATTAATCGAATCGAAGCACAACAATACTTCTCAACTAATGTGTCATTTTTGCTGTCTGAAGCGTACCATCCCATGCATTCAACTTCAAATGATTAATAAACAAATAACATTGAGGATGGCAGCGCTTGAGATCAAAGGAGCCGTCAACCAATATCGAAACAAAATGTAGCAAAAATCTACGCCACTCAAATCGATACACACATTGGCGAACATATAACATTAAACGGTGTAAAACGCTCACCTTTAGAACAGATTATTCCGACTGGAATGGAATGTCCGACGCCAATTCTGTAGAATCCACGGAAACTAAATGTTACAAGTTAACTGTCCGCGTCTCGGGTTGAACTCCAAACACCGGTCAGGTTTCAATCACAGTAAGAAGCCAAAAGTTGAGCCTTCTCCCCTTCAAATGTCCAATGCTGTCTTTCATTCGACACGGTGCAGGTGAATAGCTCTAGTCCGCTTCCTGCTTTTTTCAGCAGGCTGAGAGAAACAAGCGAGCGATCGCTCGATTTTTTTCCCGTTTGCTGTGTGCACCCTCCTCCCTTTCCACACGTAACCGCTATTTTGTCAACAGTCCACTAACACCCGAACTTCTGAGCCGTGATTTCACGCGGAAATAGACAGAATGTGATGCGACGACAGTTTACACAGTCGAGAATATGTTAAATGTCGTGTAAATATCTCCACGCAGACTAGGCCCGGTGAACTGCGTGACTCTCACTCCACTAACGCACGCATTCCACTGGGATGAGGGTGCGCTGGAGAGCTGCTCCGCTTCTTCCCTTAACAACACTCTTTGATTTGTTACGATTTCAACTGTTTTGGATGTTTGTTTTGCGGTATTATTTACTTATTTAATTTACCTCATATAGTGTTCTTTGTAAATAATAATGATGGTGATGACGATGAGGGGATTTATGGAGAAATTGTAAAATTAAACCGAAGATTCACTCGAATAATTTAACGAGCGAGTTTTCTTAATCCATGCTATATTCTTCCATATGTAGTTCCTGAAAAAAGGACCTGTTACGCTTAACATCTAGTGTGTTGTTCTATGGGATTTGCTGACCTCTAATGGTGATAGCAGATATATTGCAAATTTGGGCTGGGGGAAAAAAGTAGGCTATTTTAATATCCACCCTTCCGTTGTTCTAATCCTTTATTTCTTCTGTGGAATATAAAAGAAGATGATTGGCAAATTGGCATCCTCAATGACCATTCATTCAATTCTTAGCGTATCTAATTTGACAAAATTAACAGAATAAGAATGAAAAGAAATAAAAAGAAAATCTGCAGAAGGAAACTTTTCATGAGGACATTATATCCGTTAAGTTTACAGACATTTAATTTACCCCTAAAACACAATACAATGCAGTACTTAATTAAAAACACAGGGGAAACATCTGTGAAAACTGAATGCTGAAAATTCCTTTAAATAAACTCATACATTGGACCCTATATTTTTGACCCCATACTTCATGCAAAATCTCTTTCCCTCATAAGAGCATAATGTCACTGAAAGGATTAGGGCAAAAGAGAGTGCTGAAATTCTGAAAGTTTATTGTGAAAAAATAAATGTATGTATTTATGTAAAATTTTCATACTGAAATGATGTTATTAAGTAGTTGCCTGTATTGAAAAACAACTTTTTCAAATTTACAGGATCTACATTTTACCGTGTTTTCTTTCACGTTCTCCCATTAGAAGACTTAGATAAACTTTCTCATTGTGCTTTCCAGGTGTTTGGACCAGCTGAGGTCTTTATAGTTTGCAGTAATAGATCCTTACTGGTTATAATGGTGGTTCTGGTGCTGTGGTCATTTTAATTCAGCAGACTCCCTTACTGATGCACTTACTGTTGCTCGTGTTTCAGTTAGAAATTATCAGATCTAAATTTCCTGATAAGCATTTCCAAACCTTACCTAAACTTTCTCCAGTCATTCCTGTGGTGAGCAGAGGCAGAAATAGGACTGGTGGAGGAGATCAAGTTTCAAAGCACAAACTCTCTTTCAGTCATCCCACAGATGACTCCATACATGTGGAACTGTGTGTGTGTGTGTGTGTGTGTGTGTGTGTGTGTGTGTGTGGTTGTACATGGAATGGAATGTGTTTGGTATTTATTTAGGGAATGATGAGATGTATTATTATTTGCAACTGAGTTGTTAATGTCTGAAAGGTGCATTTTATGTGAATGTTTTAGGTTGTGCCACATATTGGTTGATATTAAATGGGTGGACCCACAAGCAGCATGCTTCCATTATGCACCCATTCCATTCCTATTTCATTAAACATTCCGTAAATGGGATCCAAACCATCCCTAACTCCTAATCTTATCAGCTGTAACTAGACACACATGACACTTGAAAGGAGCCCCCATGTGTATAATTATAGGTATCATAATATAATCTTTTTTCTTTTTTTTATTTGTGAACTTTATCCAAGAGGTATGTAATTGTTTGAAAGGGCATATTTTTTTTTTTTGCTTCTAAATTAGATTACATTTAAGATCTCAATTGCAGAAAGGGCTGTGCTGAGGTGGTAAACCAGGTGAGTAAATGGAGGCTATTAAAAGACTTCCACGGCTTTATTTAAAGGGATAGCTGTCTAAAAATCATCATTTACTCACCCTCAATTTGTTAAAAACCTGCAGGAATTTCTTTCTTCTGCTGAACACGAAACACATTTTTAAGAATGTCAGTAGCAAAACAGTTTCTGATTATTATTATTTATTTTCTTTTATGGAGGTCAATGGGGACCAGCAACTGTTTGGTTACCTACATTCCTCAAAATATGTTCTTTTATGTTCAAGAGAAGAAAGGAACTAATTTAGGTTTGGAACAACTTCAGGGTGAGTAAATGACAGACTTTTCAGTAACACTTTATTTTACGGTGTCCTTGTTACACATTACATGTAGGCTATTTACTATTATAATAACAAAATATTATGCATAATTACATGCAAGAAACCCCAAGCCAAACCCTAACCATATACTTAGTACACATAGTTAATTATTACTCAGTTAATTAATATTAATTAATATTACTCAGTACTTAAATGCTACAGGGTTGAACCACTCTATAATGAGAGCTGTACAAGTCAATGTTGGAAAAGGATATTAGTAGAATATTGATGTCAGTGTGGAGGTATTCAAAGACTTTTATATTGAAGGTTTTTTTTTTTTTTTTAAACGGAGACCGGAAGTGAAGTGAGCGAGACAAGCGCGAGAAAAAAAAATCGTTTTCTGTTGACTTCTTTGATATATGTAAACAGCTTTAGACAAGCGCCGAGGTGAGCTGCCAAGAAGCTGGACCGAGCTTGTGCTGTCGTGAGTTGTGACTGAGCCTGATCTGATCACCGAGAAATTGAACTGCGCGTCTGTGGTATACCAGGAGGGGCATTGCTCATCGTGCTAGCTGAGACGGCGTGTTGGCACGAGTGTTCGTCTTCTACGGAAGGGAGCCGAGATACATCGAGTATCGAGTGATTTTGCTACTGTTGTTCGAGTCAAAATCCTCGTGTGTCGTTTTTGATGCAATAGTGCCGCCGTGTGGACATAAACGGCATTGCGAACGCATTGACGCTCTTCTTTTGACAATTCCGCCCATTTTGCAGTATTTTCACTTAGAAACTTTAAAATTCTTTTTGGATGGACTTGAGAACTGAAAACTGAGTTTGCCTGAGTGAATGAATCCGAATTACCTTGTTTTTTTTCGAACGAACTTTCTCATCTACCGGAAACGTTTGTAGAAAAATATTTTTTCCCCCCTATTATTTATTCCTGAACATTATTTTTCCTGTGTTTAAAGAAAAGGAAGATACTTTGTGTTTTTGAACAGGTGGCTATTTGTTTGATCTAATTACCCTGCCATATCTGAACACTTCCAGCACCAGCCCAGTTCTACTGTGAGGTAAAACTTTAAGTCTGGGATTGCGAATCTGACTCAGGCATGTGAACTGACATGGAAAATATCTGATGTGGAATGAAACATCTGTAATGTGCTTTAAGTGAACTGAGTACCATTTGAGCGTTCTGTCAGAGCTGTTGTTGTTTTTCTATTTTTGTTTAAGTATTATTGTTGAAAGAAAAGAAATTAACAAAAGTTTGAATCTGAACAAAACTTCGTTTTATTTTTTTTTTGTTTGTACATTTCTTGGTGGAATCATATGAAATCATAAGAGGAGTGAAACAAAGAGTTTATTTCATGATTATTGTTTTCTTTATTTTATTTATTCTCTACTAAACCTTTAGGACATAAGTGTAAAACTTCTGTTATCTTGGAGTAGGGGCATTCCTACTGTCTTGTGGGCTGATAGAGGGGAAGAGGGGTTAAGTAACGCCATTATACTCTGGGTAGCTACCGTGGATGTTATTAAGTTCCAGAGCCTCAATCCTTATCAGTCGCTGCTACAAAAGACAAATGCATGATTAACGAGGCAGATAAAAACATACTTGAATAAAAAAGTACTGGAATTAATTGCACTGGGGGTGAGGACCTAGATCTTGTCAATCCCTAGATTGTCCAAGATATATTGAAGCAGAAGTTAAACTCACCCCTACATTGTAGTGAAATTCCCCGCTACATCAGCACATAGTTTGCTGATTCAAATTCAGGAAATGTGTGTAATGTAAAGTCCACTGAGGTAATCTGAATGCGAACCCAGTTTTATTGATAAATTATTATTTATTTATCCTTTAGTTTTCCAGGAAAGTCCCATTGAGATTAAAGGAAATCTCTTCTTCTGGGGAGTTCTGGCCGAGATGACCGTACAAAAGTTTCACATAAAATAAAAAAATAAACACACACACAACAAAATTCTATAGGACCAAAATAAAACAGTAATCATGAATCAACTAATTAATGAAAACAGCAACAAGGTTCATTCATTACATACTGCAATACATTAAAAAAAAAAAAAAATTCAAAGAAGGACTTACTTTGTCCACAACCAAGGAGCATATAAGAGAAAGCTGATTTTCCGTGTTCTGAATGCACCTTGGGTACTTCTAACTAAATCCCAATTGATTATCTGGTGGAATAGTTCTTTCTACGCAAGCATAAAAGACTAGTAATATAATTTGGAGGCATCAATGCCTTTACAGTAGCCAACAACATATGTGATTTTCTTCTTTGATTATATGCATGATAAAAAAAATAAACAGAACTAAAGAATAACATGAGTACTTGAATGTGAGGACTACACTTGAACAAAGACTGACTATACACCATAAGAACACTTGAATGTAAGAACTAGACTTGAAGAGAACTTGACTATAACCGTAAACAGAGTTGACACCAACAGCGGGTTACACAAACAAAGCTAGGCAAGAGTATAAAGAAAACATAATGACATAAGACACACCTTAAAGTATTCAAAACGTGAACCAATCAGGGCCGCTTTTCCCAAAAGCATTGTAAGCTTAAGTACATCGCAGACCCACTGAAACCAATGGAGCTATAATCAACTTAAGCTTACGATGCTTTTGGGAAATACAGCCCAGAACAAGACACATTAAGCAAAGATAGCATGTGACATGATCACATGAGAGACAGGGAATTACATGATGAAAGGCAACATGATTATGACATACTTCAAAATAAAAGACATCAAAGCATATACAAAGCCTAAAACAGATGTGACAATGGGCAAGAAATGTTAAAGGTTAATGGGATCATCATCCTTCTTCCTATAAGACTAATTCTGAATTTGTGTAAAGTCAGTTAACATATTTTAAAAATTAAACTAAACGTAACTGAAAGACAAAAGAACTCTGTGATTAGCCTGAAGGTAACCTTTGATTACCTGCATCTTTTCTGTATCAACTTCTAATAGAGAGATATTTGAATGTCATTGTTCTTATAAAACCAAAATTGATTGATTGATTGACTGACTGAATCTTGTGTTGACATTCATATTGTTAAATAGTATACAACTGCATGATAAAATTTTAGTGACCTTGGCTACCCGAGGTCATTCCGAGGTTCCTGCGTGATTTAGCAAGAATCTCTTGCTTTTATTATCTTCTAAATGAAAATGACACATTGCTTATTTTTAGCTGACCATTTTTTAACCTCATTATGGACATCTGCATGTTTTTCCTAGGATGAAGAGGTCACCCATACAAACTTTTGTGTACATTTCCCATTAGTAAACAACTGTGGAATATCATAATACACCCCAATAATAATTCTGGCATAGAGATGCTTATTTAGTGTCATCTATTGTTCATCAAAGCCAATAACAGAAAACATCACGTAGGGTGAATCTTCACTCCATGCCCAAATGTAAAAGGAGGAAAATGATAAAATGAAACCACTCATCTCCACTGACCAAATTATTTTGGATTCGGACAAAAGTCATGTGCTTCATAACAATCGCCGGATTTTGTGCAAATCAAATCTCTGGCTATTTTCCTGTGTATAGCAAATACAGCTGACCCCTCTCTCCTTTTCAATAGGCGCGGGGCAATGTGCGCGAGGGCGCTCGTGAAAACCACTGCTGTCCAGTTTAAACCTTTCCCAAGAATCCTGGGAATTCAATTGTGTACCCAAGCACTGGGAAACCGACAACCTGTGCTGCGACACCAGATCAGTCAGGTCAGCCAGCGGAAACCCCAGGACCATCATAAACCTATTCGTCAAACTGTGGGCGCAAGATCTCATGGATTAACGCACGCTCAAACTCTTCTGATGCGCCTTTGTACACAACTGTCAAATACTGTGTGTTCAAATGAGTAATTTGACCCCATTCGTCTTGTTAGTTTTTAATCTGTCCGCGCCAAACCCACGACCTAGTAAACAGTTTACGCCCAGACAATTTATTGCACTTTTGTGGATTTCATTTAAAATATGAATACAGTTTAGAAATATGTAGGCTAACTGTATAGGCTACTCTAAGTCCACCAGAAACGACAGACATCACTGCCTGCACACAGCGATAGGCTTTTCAGCGCCTTATTTAAAATTTATTTGTATTTTTATTTTCTTGCAAAAAAAAAAAAAAATCTTAACTTTTGATCAATTCAACCCTGCTCCACCAGCGCGAGTGTGTCGCTCAGTTCTTTATTAATTAGAATAATTAGCAACGCCGGCTTACCTACACTCACTCAGCGATAGTGGACACGTGAACAGCAGCCTCATTCAAAACCTCCAAACAGGGTGACATACTTATTTACTTCACTTAATATTAATTTAACATTCGAATTGATAAATTAATTTCAAACATAAAGCACAATGATGAATAGCGTGGATAGTTGCTATAATCAAAGTAGGCCAAGTATCATAGCCTACCCAACTAAAATGCGTAGGCAATGGAAATGCTATGGGTAAGGCAAACGTGTTGTTGCCTGTCGGTTCTGAAAGGGTAATGACGCGATTTTTTTTTTTTATTAGATAGCCTATCTAATAGGCTTTTAATCAAGTTGTGCTTAACGATCTATTAGCCTACACAGTTAGGCCTATATATGCCTACCCTACTGCTTCTAGGGGGTTCATGTTTCTCCCGTTTTTATCGGACTGCAGAGTGCAGAATATATTAAATATTAAATATTTCCACTCTCACTGAATTTCATGGATGAAGTTGTTTTGTAAAAATTGTTTGTAGGCTACCAGACTACGTCCACACAAATGTGTGGCTAATTCATTTTTTTAATTTATTTTATTTTAATCAATTGATTAATTAATTATTGGTTTAAACAAACGTAGAAGCAATATTAATGAACGTTTTCTACTTTTGTCATGTGATAGGCTCATACAGTCATAGCTGTATTAAGTTTACATGTAATTTTGCAGTTGTCCAGCAGGTGGATGCACGTGTCCGTGTCCTTACGATGCGCTTTCGCTCTTTACTCCAGAACCCTCGCGGATGTAGACCACTTATGTAACGATGCTTTTTGAGAAACGGCCCCTAACTCTAAGATTCGTAAGACTGTATATGATCCGTTTAGGCATACGATGCTTTTAGGCAACGTAGATATGAACCAAGCAGTCTAATTGCGTAAAAGTGAACTATAATCTGAACAAAATCACAAGAATTTATTTAGGCTATATATGTTAAACAGTTTATTGAATATATAAGATATTAAAAAAACATTTTAAAAATAATATTGATAACATTAAGCAAAAAGCCCTAATAAAGTTGACCGACAATCGATTGACAATTCAGCATTTCGTTAACAGACAGCGACCCTCAAGTTGTTGTTGTTATATAATTAGGCCTACTATAAAATACTTACCTACTGATATAGCCTAAATGGATGACAGTTGGTTTATAAATTATTGCAAATATAGGAAAGGCTACAGTGGATTAGCTACTATTATTCTCAACTAAATTAGGATAATTGAAAGGGATTTTTGTTGAATCTATTGCTATATATGATCTTTGTCCTGTACATGAACTGTTTTGTGGATACACCTGTGATCAACCCCGTCAAAAAATAAATAAATAAAATAAAAAAATTAGGAAGGCGCAAATTTCTTTTTAAACAACATTCCTCGATGCGCTTTTTGGGGACACACAAAATAGCTTAGGCTACATATAGCCTATACTTTTAAAGGGGGCCCACTTTTACTCCCACTGGCCCTGAGCATCCTGCATGCGGGCGTATTATGTGATAGGCTACACACCTGGCACCTGAAAATGACTGTAGTGGCAGATGGATGGGGGTGAGGAGACATGAAAACTATAGACAATCATTACAGGATACATTCAATCAACGAACAACACCTTCTCGATATAACAGTTCATGTTCTTTGTCTTCTGCCGTTGTTGTTGTTGTTCTTCTTGTTATTAAAAGTGAAGTGAAGTTTATCTAGGAGTTTAGTAATGTATATGTCCACATATTCGTGCAGCCCTAACAATTCTTATCCAATCTTAAATTGAGCTGGGCCATTATCGTTAACTCAACGAATAGCCAACGATAGAAACATATAGGCCTAATTGCATTTTTAAACCGGGAACTTTAAAACACTCTTTACTTATCTTTAGTAGCCTACATGACAAAATATGTTTTCCAGAAACACTGAATGAGTCAGACACACTCCATAGCCTACGTTCCAGCCTCGTGATTCGCGAACAGAGGAAGTCGGTAAACACTTGTAATAACTTTAATCAAATAATCATTAAAAAACATAATCATAAAATCTGTTTAGCAAAGTTTCATTACATGTCTAATTATTTCAACATAAATTTACTATAATTTAATAAACATTCGATAATATGTGAAAAAGCTTTTTAATGTTAGTATTTGACAGTAATCAAAAGGGGATATTTTGTTTACGTAGACTTTTCTTTATGTTATGTAAAATTAATAGTGCAAAAACATGCTCTTTATTTAACTGGTAGTATTATGAGGCTTTGATAATAATTGTAATCGGTTTCGATTAACCTCTAAGGTTTTTTTCTTTCAGATAAGCATATTCACTGTCTAATTAATAAATGCAAAGACAAACATGCATTGTATTACAACAATCGTGTACTTATAATATACAGGTACGAAATAAAAAGCAACAAAATGCGAAACTATTCATATATGAAATAGGGCCTAGTTGTTAAAAATATGTTAAAATTGTTAACTGTTGACACCACATGCGGGCAATAGTTTTGAACAACACAAAAACAACAATATTTTGTCATTTTTGTAGTGTATGACATTGATTCGACAGGGCTAAATATTTACAACTTCAGCAAAATAATTTATCCCAACAGATTACGCAATTTTTCCTCATCTAGGCTCAATTTTGCTTTACGTACTCGGATAAAAACGACTGTTTTTTATAGGCTTTGGAATCGCTAATAGCTTGCATTACACGAGCAACGTTATGGTGCAAAGAAATTGTTGTAGTTTTATTTAGAAATTATTTTCGTACAGTAGCTTATCTCGCATAACTATTAAACTCTAAATTACACGCCTGTATAAACGTAAAATATGTTGCTACAAAGATTAAATAATTAGTTGAAGGCCAGCTCTGTAGTTGGCTGAACTCCTAAACAAATCACCTTGTTATAAAATAATAATAATAACATTATTATTAATAATAATAATCGCCGAATTATACCGTATAAATTTTAAAATCCAAAACAAGTGTTAAGTTCACAAAGTGTTTATTAAAGAATAAAAACTAGACCTATTAAAAAAGAGAAAAAAAGATTGAAAAGTGCTAGTTAAACATGGCTTCAATGTGTCATATACATTAAAATTATTTCTTCCTTTTTTTCTTTTATTTTTTTACAAAGTACAAAAGTCCAAACTGGCAGTCACGTGCTCTGACGCCTATATGAGACCATTAAACACTGAAAGAAGAGGCCAAAACACAGGTGTGTACACTTCGGTTTGTAAATCTGCCCAGAGCTCCACTGTAACGCATTCAAAAACGAATAGAAGAAGAAAAAAAAGGGTTCAGAACCCAATACTTCACTCCAGAAGCATTGACAGAATGGATTCAGGTAAACATGAATTGTAATTCCATGTTGATTATACCTTCAATCTGCTGGCCATCCTTTCATTTGTTTGTACTGTTTATACACATTCAGAACATAAAAGTCCACGAGTCTCCTGTGAAGGAAAATGTGATCTTTATTCCATGCATCAGGCTGGCTATTCTCGCCCAGAAAGCCCGTGCTTCCACAGTTTGCGGCACCAGTAAATGTTTTTCCTTCTTATCAGTCTTAAATCAGCAGAAATTTATGAAATGCCTTTGTGTTTTTTGAAATCGATGGACCTTGTTTTATTGTCTTTTAGCAAGAATGTTAATCTGTCTTTGGTCTCATGCTCGCAGGCAGCCGAGCTATATATCAATTCGCGCTATGGAGTGTTTGCTCTCGTGGTCCCAGTACGAGCAGTGCATCATGGAGAGTTCTGCGGGTTGACGCGAGCAAGCAAACTGCAGCCCTGTTCCGTTACCGGTGGACACCGGAGGGGCTGCAGCCGTGGCGGGACTCAGCTGCTGCGCGTGCGGGAGCGCATGAGGGTGCGTGTGATGGTGGAGATGATGGTGGCTCATTCCATTATAGGTGTTCACCATGCCCGGGAGACCTGTGCTCTGCGCCCGCGAGTACGGATTGTACGAGGACGGCGCGGACAA
>JAUZSZ010000120.1:5395781-5413480 GCA_034780575.1 Labeobarbus marequensis | reverse complement strand
ATCCGGACACCCAGCCCATCCAGTACCTGCGTCACCTGTCAGCTGTACATTTCGGTCACTGTATACTCTGTGTTTCACCAATAAACGTCACCTTCACCTGCAATTGCTTCCTCTTTCCTCAGAAACATGACACTTATTGTTTCAACAGAAGCATATACAGTATCATTGATTAACAACCTCAGAACTTGTATATCTGACTTTAAATGTTTATAAGTTATCTTTAAAAATCAATTTCCCAATGGGAAAATGAATGGAATTTTTACTTTCAGAACCCGGCTGTTGCTCTCTATAGATACTGAGTGTTTATTTAACATGTTGCGATTGCTAGGGTGTTATGGGTAGAAAATTACTGGGCCATATTAAGAAAGCCCACTTCCACTCTTTTTGATATTCTGGTCCCATATATGGCTCGAGTGCTTCCTTCAGTGTTAGTATATGTTTTTTTAACTGTTTAATTGTCTGCCAGGTGAAAACTGTCAGTCTGATTGCTTAGGAAATTAATAGCTTACCTCTATTTAACATGCCACACAGTTTGAAGTATCATTTATACCCACAGCACCAAAGTTTAATAGTTAGGGTTAAAGATTTGCTTGCCCTGCAAGCTTCACTAATAATAACAACAAAGAACAGAGAGACAGATGACACCCCCTATGCTTTTTATCTGCAGTGCTTATTCAGATGTGTGTGTGACTGCATGCTTTCGTTTGGCCATGTGTGTATATAGGACAGTATGGCAGTGGGATATCACAGCTGGCAGAGATCTGAGAAAAGCTTTTGGAGTTACTTACTCTAATCCAGAAGAAGAGAGACAGAAATAATGTGTTTGAAAGATATAAAACTTACACTGTTATCACTTAGCAGGATTAATCAACAAACAATGATTATCCCAACACAAACCCTTGGGGCACACCACTAAGTAGACTGTGTAAGTAGTTGTAACTAATGAGTATTTGTTAGTTGTCTGTTACAGCTATATAGGGGGGGGGGAAAAAAGACAGAGCAATTTGAGGATATAAGGTCCTGGTTCAGTTAGAGGACAGAAACTTTTATGCTGGTATTCGTGAGAGAATCATATTCCAGTGAAAAAGTGCAGTGAAACTAAAGGGGCAAGGAAAGAGCAGGTTTATTCCTGAGTCATCAATCATACAAGGAGCAATTACTTTAATAATGCAACTGCTAAAAATATTGAGCACCGTGTGAAAAAGGTGTGTATGTATGTGTGTGCATGTGTAGGAGAGAGAACAATGTCTTAATATGCCTGTCGCAGCAGGTGTGAGCCCTGATGAGGCTCAATGTCTGCCGGACTTGGTGAAGAGTGAGAATTGCCATTTGGTATGTGTGTGTGTGGTGATTGTTTGTGAATATGATCCCGCTGAGCTGTGTAGTTCTAAGTGGCTGTGTTGAGGTGTCATAGTACAAATAGCTTCCACAGCAACATCCGTAGCCACTGATTGTAATCCCTCTTTCATGCTGACCATCTGATACAAGTTCTGATGTGAGCTGGTAACTAATTAGTGTAAAAGATGATCTTTTAACGATCACAGTCTTTAATTAGAGCATTACAGCAACAGTTATCACAGGCCTGTTTTATGTTAACGGAAGGCAAGTAAACCTGCCTATCTGATAACAAACTAAAAACACCAGAACACCCTCATTCGGCTTGAAAGAATGGAGAGAAACTTTTATGGTCCATAAACTGTAATGTTTAAAGTTCCAAAAGGCTGAACGTAAATACAAAATATACAAAAGGACTTGGCGGATTTTCAATGCAGACCTAAATAAAACTCCTAAAAAGGACATAAAGAAAAATGTTAAGGCATTCAAGTGACACATACTTGGAAATAAATGTAGAAATGCAAATTCATAGGTGGATGAAAACAAGAGAGGAAAACTTGCAAAGCAAACGAAACACTAATATAGATAGATATAAAAAGTGTAACTAATAATAATGAACAGTATATTATTAATGCCATTATTTTGGAGTTCTGTGTAATTAACCATTGATATATGGTGATTCACTATTAGTATAATATGTATAATACCATCACTATACAGTAAAGTGTCAATATTTGACCACAGTTTACATGGCAGCCTCAGAAAAATATCCTTATATTTTTACGTGGATAATACCTCTGTGCACAATTAGTGATTGATTTGATGAGTTTATTTACTTTCACACTGTATTACTATGATGCCTAGACACACTGTTATGATAGAGTGTGTGTATATGCATTTATTAATGCGTGTGTCCTGCAGTTAGGAATGTTCAGTATTTTTGAGCTCATGTGGGTGTGGGTTTGAGAGAGTTTGAGAGTTTGTGTGTGTATTTGTGTGCATGTGTGTTTGCAGGACAGTACGCTGTTTCAGCTGTAGGTTATTGTCGCACTGTGATTCTCCCTTACTGAGAAAATATTGTGGTACATCTGTTCACACTTAGCCTTACCACACACACATACACACACACACACACACACACACACACACACACACAGGGAGAGATTAGAGATCAGATGAGAATCTGAAATACTTTAGGGTGTTTTTAGTGAACTGAGATGAGAAATTATGATCCTAGCATTCAAACATCATTAAAAGTCAAATGGCCATAAAACACACAGATTCAACACACTGTAAAAAGTGAAAGTGTGAAGTTGTTGCCTTAAGAAGCAGCCCAATCTACCAGATTGATTCTAATAAATAATATTGTCAAAAAATAAAAAGTGACTATTCATTTAGATTGCAAATATATATATATATATATATATATATATCCACACCAGCCTGGATGCTGGCTAACAACACCTCTCCTCTCATCATCGGCCTCACTGAGGAGCCAGCCCCATTCCAGACCCAGAGCCCAGCCAGCTGTCCTACAAACCAATCACGGACATCCTGCCAGAGCCCACTGCAGACACAGAGTCATTATCAATGCCAGAACCAATGCCTGTGGACTTCACTGTCCCAGAGCCTGAGCTCAACAGAGTGTCTGACCATGTGCGTGAGCCAGCAACATCCTCCATCATAGAGGGCATCTTCATGGAGTTGAAGGGAATGAATTGCAGCTCTGCCCACACTCCCACTGCTGACAGTACATTGTGTCTGCTCCCTGCAGTTTATTATGAGGATTTGGAAGAGCTAATTTCCCAAAAACCTTCCTTCACAACTGTTTATGTGCAGCTCTAAATCTCTTGTGTCTCTGCTGGTTCTGTCCAGCCCTGAATCTGCTTTGTTAACCAGGACAAAGTCTCCTTCGGGTTGAATTACTCCAACCCAGACTCCCTCTCCCTCCTCCTTTGCTAAATCTGGCCAGTTCTCTAGCCCCACCTCCACTGGATCCCTTCAGCCCCTCAGCTCTTCTGTCAGTGCCTGCATCTAGCCGCTTTGAGTTGCCTGGCGCTTCCAGATCCTGGGGTGTCGATCTTGTGTCTCCACCTCGGGCCTCCAAGACCTGGACTTCACCTAGGTCCTCTGAAACTTCAGCTGCTCCTTGGCTCCACATTCCCTCGGCTCCACCGGGGTCCATCAGTCTTTGGACTCCACTGGGCTTACTCATTCCAAAGTCTTCAACCTGCCTCCTGACTTCCAGTTCTCTGGCTGTGCTTTTTCCCTTCATCCCTCTGGTTCCACTGGGTTTCTCCGTCCCTCCGGCTCAGCCCTGGTCCTCAGTCCCACCTGCTCCACCCTGGACTGCTGAGCCCCCGTTTCCACCTCGGTCCCACAAGTTTGTGCCTCCAACTCGGCCCTCCAGGCCTCCGTTGTCACCCCAGGGTTCCATCTTTTTGGCTCTGCCTGGGTTTCCACCACTCCTGGCTCCACTTATTTGGGCAGGGTCTTGGCTCCACTCTGGCTCTTTCTTCCATTGGTTCCACCATAGGCCTTTGCACTAACTGTGCTCTTGGGTTTCTGTGGTTTCTGATTAGTACCTTGCTTGTTCCTATGGTTACTGATTATGTTCTCCTGCCTTGAATGTGACAGCAAAATGCTCAATTCTAATTGGAGGACGAATATTCTAAGATGTGCAATCACCTTCCAGGAAACGCACAGCTATGAATTACTTCTAGGTCTGTTTGGAATGCATTACAGTTCCAAATCCCTGTGCCAAATTATTTAAGTTAAGGTTAAAAAGTTCAAGTCCTTACAACCTAAAAAAGCAAAAGAACCAAAATCAAAGACACTGACCAAGCAAATAAATTTGACCAACATATGGTCAGTGCTGTCCTGCAATTGACTTTTAGGGTAATATAGTTTGTAAGTGAAAAGCTAAATAACATTGCTCAAATGGAGGTGGCAACACTGCTGTTCTTGAAGAAGATAAATTTACAGTTTCCCTATTAATTGGAGGGTTGCTGCTGAATACTGCTGAGAGAAGCAAAGACTCCTCGGGTGTGCATTATTTTTCAATAACGGCCCATCATCAGTAATTGCTTGCTCACACACACACACACACAAAACACACACACTGACCCCCATGCGTTGTGTGTGAAGGGTGTCACAGGAGAATGACCTTCCTTATTTCAGATGTGGTAACTGTATCTGCGCTGACCCCTTCAACCTTTCCAAAGCTCACCCCCTGCCATCTCTGCCTCTCTTGCACACATACGGCTGGGGCAGCCCAGTCCCTTATTTGTTCAGTATGCAGGACTAATTTTTCGCATGTAGCGAGTGCACAAGTTGTGCGGCTGACCGATCTCAACCCTCGGCTTACCTTATGGAGTTAGTTACTGTCACACACAGTTCAACACTGACACTACCAATCCAATCATGCGCTCCGACAAAGAAAGAGAGAGAGAGATCGCTTGAAGGGTTCCAATGTCTTTCCAGCCAGTGTCTCACCCCTCTGTTTAAAGCGCTGATCCTTATCGTAATTAATTCAATAAACCCGCAATGTGCCGCCAACCTCTTAGCCCCTCTGTCAGACGTGGACATGGATAGACTTTCACTACTCATGTCTGTATGCTTGTGTGTGTGTGTGTGTGTGTGTGTGTGTGTGTGTGTGTGCATACAAAGCAAACTGCTCTCTGTGAGGAGTTTTCAGTTCGGTGTATGAACTAGCATCTTAGCAATTGTATCTGAGTATGTTACAGGAATCTGGAATTATATTGGGTGGGTGTGTCTATGTGCACGCTAATATCAGGGATAATCAGTAACAGACTAGGCACAAACCTTTTTCTTGCAGTGGAGCAAAGTATAAAGGTTTAATTACTTTTGTTTTAGTCTTTAAAAAGACTCACAGAGGATTGTCCTAATAACTTAAAACTTAAAAAAGGGAAATCCTATGTCAAGGTCAGTGTCACTGCAACAGTTTTCAGTGTTTGTGTTTATGTGGGCCATGTTTGAACCTCTATTTTATTTGAAATAATTGTATCTACATAACTGTAGTTTTGTAGATAAACTAATTAGCTAGATTCTAAATTACTTGAATGAGCTTCATTAATGCTTTTGACATTTTTACATGAGTATTTTCCTATGAATGTGAGTAGACACTTTCACACAAATGTGAGGACCGTGTCTCAAAACCCAGTGAGCTGACTTGCTGTCTTGTTACATATACTTCATGTTAAAATTACTGTAATTACCGTACAAGATGGTAACCCATAGATTATGCTTTAGACCAGCTGTTCATGTCCTCAGAATTTATTTGTTTCTACCACAATTCTCATAATGACAGTGGGTTTGGGTATCTTAGTATCTCCAAATTTCCATAATGCATCATTACAGTGATCAGTATACTCTAGCTTTTTTGTTAATTCAAATGTTTTTAACACCCTGTCTTTTTACACAGGCTTCACATTCACAAAAAGCTATTAAGATAGTTATCAAGTTCCCTAGGTTTTGAGACACATTCTAAATTTTTGTTTTAATCACACACACAGCACTTGCCATTTCAATCTTCTTTCAGGATTTTAGTGCACTACCCATGCAGTGCTGATTGATGCTCTGGTAACCAGACTCACCAGCACCTGGCTTAATCTGCACGCTTTGCACAGGTAACTAAACACTCCAACAACATTAATTATCTCAGGGAAATCAGGCAGCACAGATGCATGCAGATCACTTCATGGCTACACCAAAAGCCATTAGCTACAATAATATCAAAAGTATCAGTATAAACAGACTAAATGTCATCATAGAGATTTAATATAATTGGGAAGGCAATATGGATGAACACAGAACAGAAGTAAGTGGCATGTTATGATTTGCTAGAACTTTTTTTAATGCTGCAGATTGTGTGGGTAAAGATTGAAGAGTGCTACGCGTAGATGAGAGGTAGATTTGCTCAGGGCTCAAAAGATCTTACAGATTCAGATTGCTAAGGTTCAGGGTTACCTGGGCCACCAAGGGCATAGTATGTTTTTTTTGTCTGTCTCAAAGCATACATTTATGTATTTTGATAATGTTTTATTTATTGAAGCAGTTGAAGTTATTTATATTTAGAGGTCTTACTAAAAAGTGTGAGCATTACTGCGTTATAATTTATTTGAGCATTAGCAGCATTTTAATACACTGTGTTTACATATAATCTACAAAGCAATAACTATGGATTTACTAAATGTAAAGTGTAGCAGATTCATTATTAGAAGAAAAGAGAGAGTGATGGGAATCAAATCTTGCCACAAAATAGGGCATCAATCAAATACATTTCATTGTGATGTAGCCATCCTGCGGTCACCATTTATTACATTTCAGAGCATATCACGCTATTTACCACTGACCTTTGGCCCCACTGGTGAGTCGGAGTGACCGCTATTGAATAGGGTAGGGAAAGGGTTTTCGGGGGGAGGCAATGCACTCAGGATATTTGACCAGAATTTGCCCTCTGCCGCACCCCCGCCCTCCCTGTCCTCTCTGTTCCCCCTCAGATCAGTCAAATTGGATCAAGATGACACCAATAATTGATTCAAGCTGCAGTCGCGCTCAGACCCAATGATCCATATCTGAGTGCGTTTGCAACTGGTGTCTGTGTTCACAGCACTCCTTCGTGGCTCCATGCAGCCCAGTTTACCTTGGCTCAGCCCGGCTATCCTTTCAGCCTGATCTCCCTCAGAGAGTCCTTGCGCCATTACATCATGAGAGGAATGGTGAGGTTACAAATTTCACAGATATTTGGGAAATTATAGCTCCATCTTTTCATCAGCTTTTCACTTTGGACAAAAAAGCATGTTTTCTTGAAAATTGACATTTCTGGTCACCGGATGTAATGGGTTGCTGAAGATAAACAAAGAACTGAGAGGGAATTTTGGAACTTTGAGAGCACAGAGATACAGTGACGGTAACAGATAGAAATACTAAACTGTACTTTTATATATTGTATGCTATGGCACTGAATTATGAGCTAACCTTTAGCTTTACATGGTACTCCAAGGTACATCAAAGAAAACCATGGTACATGTCCTAAAACATGCAGCATGGTAGGTTTTAGTACTATTTTGAATATCAGTGCAGTTTCCACAGTGTATGTAATCTAAGGCTATGCTCACACTGCAAGTATTAGTGCTCAGTTCTGATTAATTGATCAGACCTGATTGTTTTCGTTTGGCTGTTCACATTATTTATTTATTTATTTAATTATTTAATTTTTAAAAATTTGGTCAATGTGAGATTTCAGTGTGAACTGACCTGCATATGCAAGGAATTATGACAAATGTTGATCCAGAGTGACATAAAAGAATTTGCATTAATTCTGATATGACTGTTCAGACTGAGGTCGCATTGCAAAACGTCTGACCTGTGCTGGATTTAGAACCACATATGGAACTGGTCCTAATCGGAATCAAAAAAATCAAATTCCATGTGGTTTGTGCTGTTCACACTGTCATGAAAAAAGGAAAAATGATCTGAGTCACATATGAGCAAAAGAATTGGATTTGGGCCTCATTTTCCAGCAGTCTGAACACAGCCAGCCACCATAAGAACTGGTACAACATGAAACTCAAGTGCTCTGACAAGAATTGTAACTCTAGTTGCTCCAGTGACAGAATAAATAATCGAGACAGAGTTCACATGGTCTGTATAGATTAGCTTGACAGTATTTGTTCTGAGTTTTAAATATTTTCCCACCTCTAATTAGTAATTTTCAGCCTGCTTGGGTCCAAGTAAAATGTTTAAAGTTGTAATGAACTTAAATCAAATAATAACAGAGTGAAGGGAGATATGAGCATGCTCACACACCGTCAGACAGACACACATACAGTAACACAATAGGAGAGAGTGAATGTAGAGTCTTAACTTGCAGTGACATATTTATTTTCAGTCCACATGTAGACTACTGAAACCTTCATCACCCTGTGCTGCTTCCATAACCTCATGCTAACACATACAGATACACACAGAGCACTGATACACAAACACAGACAAAGCACTAATTAACTGTGAATAGATACATGGGAAGACCAGGGCTAGTTGTTATACATTTTAGTCTACCAGGGCTGTTTTTTTAAAGTTAAGTCTTAATGAAAAAAAAAGAAAGAAAAGATATTGAAAATTTTCCCAATTTTGCACAAGAAAATATATTGATTGACTTCAACAAATGTTCACCTTTTGTTCACAACTGCCTTAAAAGAGGAGCATTTTAAAAGTATGAAGCACAAAACAATCCATGAAACATCAAAAAGCAACATACAAAATATCCAACTGCAGTTCTGGACAATGAAAAATAATGATCAATTGTATGAAATTAAAACACTTAGAATAAAAATGTGTCAATGTGCACAACTTGACTTTCATTGTACAAAGGGAATGCCATTGTGTTAGCTTTTTTTTTTTCTCTTTTTTTTTTTTGGTATTGTGCTCATCTTATGACAATGACCAAAATACGATATTAGAATTTTCAGAATTAATCAGAATTCACTAAATTATTTACATTTAAGAGTTGAGCTGCTGCTGAAATCAATATATGAACCACTTCTGATAAAGCAAGCTTTTATGCAATTGGATGTTTGACTCAACATTTTAACTAGCCCTGCTCTGCAATATGTTTGTGTGGATGTGTTCAGAGTGACGATCTTTTGCCGCTGCAATACACATGGTCTATGTGTTCTGTTATCAGATGATGTGATCAGGGAGTACTACTAACACAGCACTAAGTGATGCATTTAATTATAGTTCACATTATCTAACCCTGAAGCTCACAGAGAGCTACAGTACATACACACACTTACACACACAAAGCCACAATAGCTGATTTCATTCTCTAAGTTACCATGGAAAATAATCAAATTTCCATCCTCTTCCTAATATGTAGGATTTTTTGATTAAATGGTTGGCGATAGCTAAAGTGACTAACATGATAATATGTTGTAAGCATGCACTGAGGTTAAAGTGTATTCTTTCACTCCCTTTTATAACCTTAGGCAGACACATTCTACAGATAAACTGAAGACAATAGACTGAATCCAAAACCAAAATAAAACCACAAATTAATGAGGATTTTAAAAGCTTTTAACACTATTTGACATATTTACATTACATTCAAGTTTGTAAAAATGTATACCAACTTTGAGCTGATAAACTCATGGGCAGCACTCTGACACGCAGCGTGGTTGCGCTTTGGATGACCTGAGTTCAAATCCCAGCTCGTGGTACTTTATGATCCCATCCCGAGACTTTGCTTTCTGTCCATACTCTTCAATGCTCTGTCCGAATAAAGACAAAAATGGCAGATTGATAAAAAGTTTCTAAGCAATATGCAGTGCATTCAAAGTATTATACTTTACCAGTATGTGTGTTCTCTGGGAACTGAACCCATGACCCTGGTGTTGCTAGTTCACACACAGTTTATTTACATAAGTGTGACCTCTCACCTCAGTATCAATCAGAAAAAGTATCATAAAGTATCGTAATTTTAGGATTTTTTTGTTGTTGTTGTTGTTGTTGTTGTTTCTAAACTGTTGTGTTTATGTCCTGCCTTAAGTCTTTATTGGTTTTTTACGTCATGGTGCAGTGCATTCGGATGCTGATACCACAACACAAAGAGCATATCCTTCTATTGTGCCCCTCTCTCATATACACACACACACACACACACACACACACACACACACACACACACACACACACATTATCGCCCAGCTCTAATCTACTAAATGCAACTATACTGTAAAACATGAACACATTAAGATATTATAAACATTAACATCATGATTTTCTGTAAAGCTGCTTTGAAACAATGTGTATTGTGAACAGCGCTATACAAATAAATTTGACTTGATTTTGACTAGTGGCACCAAATGAAAATGAACAGGCATTTACACCACCCCTTCCGCTCTGGCCTCATCTTCTATTTTTTGGAACACCAGCATTCCTCCACTAACTCATGCCCTTTGGTGAGTTACTTTATTCCAATACATCATTTATTCAACACACTGATGCTCTATTTCATTTCCTATATCACAATCTTTGAAAAGTCTTTGAAAAGTGACACGTCTATGTTTTGAATGGAATACCATCTTAATATTTTTAAATATTGCCCTGTGTAACAGTGTTGTGTGTGAAATTGAGGTTACATTCTCTACATACATTCTATGACAACGAGCCAAAATATCTTATGCAATCTTTCTTAATTATAGATTAAACTTATCATGGTTTAAGTTTTTTTTTTTTATAATTTATTTTTTTAGATTTTATTGAGAAAACAAGAAAAATATTCTGTGTAAGAAAAACATTTACAACCCGATATGGATTTTATTAATATAATTAATATATCATTTACACAAATGTAATTGTCTCTGCAACAGGGGTGTAATGTAAATAATATTTAATTTAGCATACAACTAAATACAAGTGACCACATAAATAACGTAAAGGATGCAGGCTGTTTTCATATTTGTGTATTTATTGGATTTTTGCTTCTTGTGTCAAAACATTTCTTTACTGTATTTGCTTTAAAACTGTGTCTAAAATTGGACCAATATTCCCACAATCACTATCACCAGTGTAGTGAATGACATATAGTTCACTACATGAGAAAGAAGTGAGCAAAAATTTGCTCTTCTTTGCAGGACATTATGGGTATTCCCTCTAAAGTGTGCATAGGTTGTATACTTAATGTTGCAGTGCATTATGGGACTATGTTTTTGGACACCTGAATAATGCACTATATAACGGACTCGTGTCCAACTTTATAGAATTCCAGACTCAAGAAAACAAGTTATTGGTTAACACAGATTGTTTATTGTAAGAATGAAGCAATGACCACAGAAGTGGTAAGTAGAACAATATTGTCTGAGATGATATTGTGACTGAGGAATAATAGAGTCCCTCCGTATTACCAGGCTGGTTGGAGATCATGAGTGGGAGTCTGTGATGGTTCATGGAGCACACTCCTCTTGACTGATTGTGGTCTGTACATAAAGGTGACAGATGAAGGAGCAGGGAGACTTCAAGGAGGATCACATGGAGAATGCAGGAGAATATCACTTCAAGGTAAATAGAGCAGATAGGTAGTCCAAAGTTGTAAGTGAGACCAGACAATGAATGAGTAAAAGGTGCTTGCTTAAATCCTGTGGCTGAGCAGTGAGGTGATGAGGAACAGGGTGATTCAGTAATCAGTTGAGAGTGAGCATTGTAAGGAAATGACAATGGAGCCTGGTGAAACCAAGATCAAGTCTCTGCCTTTCTCACACAGAAAAACCTTGTGGACAGCAACCAGTCTGGCTTCAGAAGTGGACATTCAACCGAGACTGCCTGCTCTCAGTTGTTGAAGCCCTAAGATTGGAAAGAGTGGCTTCCAAGAGTGGCTTCTTCATTACTTATCTTGCTGGATCTGTCCACTGCTTTTTGTTACAGTTAATCACCAGATCCTCTTGTTAACCCCATTAGAAAAAAGGACATCTCAGGAACCACCCTACAGTGGTTTGAGTCTTACCTCTCAGATAGGTTCTTCAAGGTATCTTGGAGGGGTGAGGTGTCCAAGTCGCAACATCTAGCTACTGGGGTGCCTCAGGGTTCACTTCTTGGACCACTTCTCTTCTCTGTCTACATGGCATCACTAGGTTCTGTCATTCAGAAACATGGCTTTTCATATCACTGCTATGCTGATGACACTCAACTCTACCTTTCATTCCATTCTGATGATCTGACGATAGCTGCTCGCATCTCAGCTTATCTAACAGACAATTCTTGCTGGATGAAGGACCATCACCTTCAACTAAGCCTTGCCAAGACAGAACTGCTCGTGGTTCCAACAAACCCATCACTTCATCACAATTTCACCATCCAGTTAGGCACATCAATTATAACTCCTTCAAAAATAGCCAGAAACCTTGGTTGTGACTGATGATCAGCTGAACTTCTCAGAACACATTGCTAAAACTGCCTAGTCCTGCAGATTTGCTTTATACAACATTAGGAAGATCAGGCCTTTCTTTTGGAATATGCAACACAACTCCTTGTTCAAGCTCTTGTTCCGTCCAGGCTGGACTATTGCAATGCTCTCTTGGCAGATCTTCCAGCCAGTTCTATGAAACCTTTACAATTAATCCAAAATGTGGCTGCAAGATAAATTTTTAATGAGCCTTTGTTCATCAATTTGCACTGGCTACCAATAGCTGCTCGGATAAAATTCAAGGCATTAATGTTTGTCTATAAGACCACCACTGGCTCTGCACCCCTTTACCTAAATTCACTAATTCAGACCTATGTGCCCTCTAGAAACTTGCGTTCTGCAAGTGAACGGCACATTATTGTGCCATCCCAAAGAGGCAAAAAATAACTTTCATGGACTTTTACATTAACTGTTCCCTCCTGGTGGAATGACCTGCCAAACTCAATCTGAGCAGCTGAGTCCTTAGCCATCTTCAAAAAACGGCTAAAAATACATCTCTTTCATCTTCATTTGACCCAATAACTCTAGCATTTCTTCCATTGTTGTCATTTGTAAGTTGCTTTGGATAAAAGTGTCTGATAAATAAGTAAATGTAAATATAAATATAAATGAGAGTGAAATAAAAGGTTAATAAAACTGAAGACCTAACCATGAACTCTAAGCCTCACATACGCTAAAATGCTAATCACAGGATATGTATTAAATTTATTCAGTGTAGGGCAAAGCGTACAATTCCTGCGAACTAGCAACATCAAACCTAAAAATACCCAGGGGAAAAATGTATTACTCAGAGTTTGCTCTTCCTAAGCTCAGGAGACTTAGATGTGATTCCCATTTATTTCTCATTTTACTATCAACAGTGTCTCAGATGTTTCTCCTAAAATTCCTTAGGAGAAATAAAAGTAGACACAATTGAGACATGAGAAAATTCTGAGAGAAAGGAGACCGAAATGAGAATGGACTGTGAGAAATTTGGGATATCTCCTTATTGTCTCACTGTAATCTCTTTCAAGAAACTATTAAAAATATTTTATTGCTCAGAGGTTGCTCTTCATAAGGCTTAGTTGTGATTCTCATATATTTATCAACATCATTTCAGATGTTTCTCCTAAAATTACTTAGGAAAAATAAAAGTAGACACAAATGAGACATGAGGAATGTTTGAAAGAAAATAAGTCAAAACTGAGAATTTGGTGAAAGAAAAACATAGAATATCTATTTACTGTCTTGCTACATTCTCTTTCTAGATTCCACTATAGTAGGAGGAGCGAGAGGGAACAATGGGACAGATGAGAAGGTAGGAGGAGCAGGAAAGTACTTTTAGCTGGGATTCAAACTTATGCTCTCTGAAGTTAATTTGTGTCTTGACATCAATGTGCTGCCCACAAGGCTATGGCTCTGACAGGCTTTTTTTATCTCTTCACTCAGGATACTAAAGGGTGATTCTCTTATATGCCTCATAGAGAAATCAGCTCTGTCTTCAGATGTCTCCAATTTTATTTTAGGAGAAATATTAATTTGACATTTTTAGTAATATTGTATATTATACTATTATTTAAATGATAGCATTATACATTTAAAAGCATTACACATTTCAAAATATCAAGGGTTTCTAGTTTAAATGTATCTTCAAAGAATTTTCAAAAAGATTTCAGTAAAATCACATCCTGTGCTCAGAATTTTCTCCTAAACTAAAGACTCCGGTGGTCTCATATTGGTCTCCATGAAGTATAAAACAAGATGTCAATAACCTCAAATAATGTGCTTTTTTCTTCTAAACTAAGGACTCTGGATTTCTCACATTTGTCTCCTCTAAATTTCATCTCAACAAGCTTCCAAAGTGTGCACCAAGTCAAATATCTCGATAATAGCTCAGTCATTTCTACCGTATAATATGTATTATTAATCAAATTAGTATAGGATTGAGTCTCTATTGTCTTATAGTGTCAACAATTAAGAGTAATGTTATCCTTATTTCTCCCTTAATATAGCCTTAAACTCTGAATTTATCGGGGGATTTTAGTGCCTTTCAAGTACTCAATGAGTTTTGAGATCTCTTTTAAACCTTTAAAGGAGGTAAATATGAGACCTCCAGAATCTTTAGTTCAGGAGAAAAATCTGAGCACAGTGTGTTATGTGGTTGAGATCTCTTCTAAATCTTTAAATGAGACACATTTGAGACCACTGGAGTCTTTAGATTAGGAGAAAAGTCTGAACACAGTGTGTGACGAGATCTCTTCTAAAACTTTGAAGACCATTGTGAGAGTGTTAGTGTTTTTGTCTCAGGAGACAAGTTTGAGAAGCAGGAGACTCAAGCAAAAGTCACCATTTGATGTTAAAATAATTTCTGCCTAGGAGGAATATTTGAGATATTAAAGAGATCTCACTTTTGATTTTTCTTTCCTGTGGGTAATGCTACAATAATGACCAAATGTTGTCATCGGCATAGTACATATGTGCTGTAGCAAGTGTAGTCCGACTTTTTTATGTAGCATGTGTAGTTTATTTATTTATGCATGCAATAAATAATTATTTAATCCACAAGGTGGCAATGGGAGACATGGAAGAACAAAATATTACAGACTACAACAAAAATAGTGACAAGTGTGAGGCAGTTAAGAGGTATCTATAAACCTAGTTACAAAGACATTTTTGTTGGCCATAACGTTTGAAAAATAAGGTGGATATCAGGGCCTTAAAGCACAAAGTATACTTCAGCAATCCACGTTCTGCGGCAGTCCACACACTGTCCTTGTGACGCAAACTTTCTCATCCGAGGTGTCCATGGATATTTGTGCACACTGTCTGCATGCAGTCCGATTTTTTGTGACCAACGTCCATGTACAACAGTGCAGGCACGAAGTGAATGTTAAGAGTCAAGTATGTGGTACTGTGCATGTGTCAAGCTCTTCCATCCGTGCTCATCCGCGGTTGAGTATACTTTGAAAGCTTGCAGACATGGCTGTGCACAAGACAGATTGGAACGTGAAAAGTGAAGTATACCCAGGCCTTTAGCCTTATCCTAAAATCAGACTGGTCAACAGGAATGTGTCTCCAGGACCAACAAGGATGTTGATCCAGGCACACACCAACTGGTGAAATTGCCTGAGGGGAAAAATTATTTCAAAAAGCCAACCTTCCAAAAAAGAACTTTGATTTGATGTGGTTCTAGTAAATGAATGGTGAAGATTCACAAACAGGGTTGACCACACTGTGTGGCTTATAGCATAGAGACACAGAGGAATAAAAAGAGTGGCTGAAGGATGGATATATTTTTCCCAAGCGCTGTGGCGATGCAGCAGTGCGTGCAACATGCTGTTAGAACAGGAGTGCTACTATTTTGGGCTGTTAAGCTGTCGCTGGCTAGTGGATGAGGGAGTGAGGGCAAATGTGAAAGTGAGCAGCATTTTGAAAATGAGCTTTACCAGGTGTCATACATGGAAATGGATGGAGAAAATTTTCTATTGGATTACGAAGCAGAGCCAAAGTGGTCCTGCTGTTGGATAACCTACACGTGGAAATGTGCTTGTACTCGCATACTCTCTCCTGGAGGCCCATTAGCCACAGCAGAGGAGCTGTTATTGATCTGTGCACCTCCAGACTCCTTGTTGTCCGAGTACAACATTACTGCAGTGAATTATTGACATCGTAAGCCATTAATTCTGTTATGTTTCGCAATGAATCAAACAAGCCTTACTCAGGAAATTAATTGTATGTACAGAAATAAATATAAACCTAAAGCCATTTGGAACATGTTCACTAAGAGATGATGTGTTTATGAAAGCTAAACAGTCTTTGATTAATGTCTAGAATACAATCTAAATGACATGTTAAGTGTTTAACTGTTTTATGTTAAGGTGTTTTAAAAATGTTAATACTGTGGCTCTTTGAAACCGAGGTCTATAATATGCGAGGAAAGCTAACTGTTAGCATTCCTTGGCAGGCGCAAGGCTGAAGAATTTGTTTTTTGCTCATGGGTAGCATTCAGTTCCAGACACATAAAAGGTCACAACTGTAAATGTCATGTGACCAATCACTCTAGAGCCACTCCACTTTGTTGACTTGAAAGTAATGCATTGGCCTGCAGTCCAAATGGACCCACATGGAATCTGCGTTCACACAACAAAACAGTTTAAATTCAAATCTGAGTTCCAAAGATTTTTCTCCAAAATTAGTAGAGAAAGAAAAAAGAAGATTCCATAGATAGTTACATCATCACTGAGATTCCAGGTCATGACTCTTAATACCGATGATAATAATGTATTTTGTGGTTTATTTGCAAGTTGCAAGCCCATTTATAAGATAACTTAGTTATTCTGCATCTTAGTTTAGAGCAACTCTTTTTTTTTCTTCAATTAATTCTCCTCTTGATGTTAATTTCACTGCCTGAAACCTTATTTGCATTTACCAGGGGATCCTGCTTAATTTTATTTGGCACACCAAATGATTGCATTACGCCTACCTTAATGCTATGGTGATCATAACAGCGTCAGCAATATTAATAGTAATTGGACACACAATGTACTAACTGAGCATGCAATGCTTTTAAGTAAGCACATATTATGCTCCCTTTCTTTCCTTGCATTTTTTTTTGTTTTCACATAGAAAAAGGAAATAATATCAAAATGTCAATGCTGCTCTTTTCCAGAAGGAAATTCATCTATTCAAAGTTGCAATTTTGCATGGTTTATTAAAAAGTTATTCAGTGATTAGGTAAACATGAACTGTGCGAGTAAATGACATGACATGATGCTTATTTTTCTATTATCTGTTAATTAATTAATTAATTCAAAAATATATTACAAATGCTATTTCACATACAGAGAGTAATCTGTAAACACATACGATGAGCATGTTTTTGATTTTTAAATTAAATTAAGTTGTGAACATTTTTAGGGGACATAAAATAAAACATCAGTTTGAAACAAATGTTCAGATAGATAGATAGATAGATAATTCAGAGATCCTCATGAATGTGTGTCAATAATCAGTCAGTAATTATCTTAAAACTTAACCTTTTATCACAAGACAAGCTGAGGTGTTGTATTATTGAAAATAATTTTAATAATATTGCACAATATAATATTATATGAAATATCAGAAATATGTTGTTATTATTTTTTACTTGGTGGTATACAAATATAATATTTCTAAGAAATAGAAGGCTATGTGGAAAAAAATCCCTTTCTTTGCAGATACCTCATTTAATGAATCCCAACAAAACAAAACCAATTTGTGGCTTACAGATTTGTGTTCATTCTTCATTGTCTTTCAAGGCCAGTGCGCAGCAAGACTTTCCACATCATTCCACTTTTATCCGCAGTCCGTAGAGGCGTCCCTCCGACCCGACACACCCACTCAAAGGAAGCGCTATTTCTGC
>JAUZSZ010000120.1:5326657-5342939 GCA_034780575.1 Labeobarbus marequensis | reverse complement strand
AAAACTGGTTCTTCTATGGCATCGCTGTGAAAAGCCCCTTTAGAACCTTTATTTTTATCCTTGAAGAGCTATTTCAACATGATTTAACTTATTTAAAATTGGCTTGTTGGCATAAATTCAGGTATATGGGTTGGTTCTTTGATGTTAAGTAATTTTTTTTTGACTTTACTAAAACTAGAGATTTTAGTTGTTAGCATTTTTAGGATTCTAATTTCTCCTTAAATATTTATTTTTAAATTTTTTTGCCAGCAAACCTAAATCTTCACAATAAGCAACAGTGATGCTTGTCTTACCAAACACCAATAAATAATATTAATAATTTACAGTGATTGATTTTGTTTAAAAGTAATTAAGAAAGATATTCAGCTTTATTGTACTTCAGAAACATCTATAGGAGGCAAACATTTCAGACAAAGTTCAGGCAGAGGGTGAACTCATATATGGCACACATAAGAGGCCTGATGTGAAAGATTGAAAAAGTGAAAGAATATTTATGGGTGCTGTGCCAGACGACAAAGTAACTGGAGAGGAGCATGCTCATAAAAAAGCACTCTCTCCCTCTCTCTTTTTACCTCCCTCTTTGGTTGTTGCCTCACTGCTATATGTAGCTAGGCTTACTTGTCTTTGATGTTCCATGCTGCACGGCACTAACCTGCTGCATGTCAGGCTTACACTGGTCATTACAGTTAACAGTCATATCAACTGTGTCATCTCTGAGCTACCAACACAAGCAAACTTTTCTGCAGATGTACAGAACCAAGCAACATTTCGATGTTCGCATGTATGTTTACAGGCTTTTGTAGTATGTGCCAGTTACAATATATACCAAAAGCTTTGTCACTGAAATTTAACAAGATATTTACTGAAATATCTTGTTCTGTATCGGCCAGTTCCAAAAAGAGAACGCTACAACATACTAGGGATTCATCCTAGAAATGCAGTCAGTATGTTTCCATTTAACATCAAGCTTTTTTTTAGGAGGGCTACGATCTTTAGCTGTGTGCATGACACAATGCATAATTGAACATTTGAAGGATTAAATACATGCTACACATCACCTCTGTATTTCGGAGGATGCGCACAATGCCAAAGCCAATGGTAATTTGATTAATATGTACACATGTTACAATCTCATTATCTAGGTCTGCTAGTCTGACTTCGCAAAATGTTTAAAGGACATTTTAAAAGGCAAACTATTACTGAAATCAAACTTTCAATATGCATGTAAATGTACTGTGTAACATGAGCAGTGCCATGAGAGCTATAAAAAAATAACAAAAAGCATAAAAAGGCACCAAAAATGTTGACAGAGCGATCCTGACCTGAGGATTTGGGGTGAACGGACACCAGAGAACGACTCCCTCAGGGCTACACAATGCTCACAGCAGCAGATATAGATCCAGATGTCAAAGGCCAGGCCTAAGAGACTGTGTGAGGTTGTTGGGATGTTAATTTGTGAGGTCAGTTCGTTAGCATCATAAACTGTAAATGTAGGACCATAAGATCAAAAAGCTCTGGATTAATATTAAACATCATCATTATCCTACACAGTGCATAAATGAGAGAGTGTGAGAGAGATTTGTTGCATCTAAAATAGTACTGTCACTTCTCTATGGCGTCTTTTTCACTCCTGATGCCTTGATTTATGAACGAATGCCTCTCACATGGCATGCACACTCACAGACACACATACTGTGACAAATGCCCCTAAACAAACATTCACAATTTGAGAGGAAGTGACAAACAGTGACATTCAACAAAATAAATAAATAAATAAATCACACTTACCTGCCTGCACCACAATACTAATGAGCTTATTCTCTAAAAACAACCTGCCCTCAGTTTCACTCCCACAAAAACACACAATGTAAAACACAGCATGGCAACAGTCAACTGAAAATATTACATACTTACTGTATGTATAAAATATTTGCATTTACCCCTATAATTTTATAACAAATGATTTCACACAGTATTTAAAAATAGACCACAACATCCCGGACAAATTTTTTTATTATTATTTATCTGAATTATTTAAAAAGTCATAGTATAGCAGGCGTTGCATTAGTTATAGGGCATTTTGTCTGCGTATGAAATGACAACGCATTACAAGTGAAAATACCCGATTAAAGGCCGCATTCAAAGGGCGTTGCTCCATTGAGCGTCTTTACAATCACTGTTGTTGCGCTGTTAATGCCTTTATTTAGCTATGATCATCTCTGTTGGCCAGTGCTCTCCCACGGCGTTGAAAGGCCGAAGATCGCCTGATCCTCTGCCTCGCTTATGTCACGCCGCCCACCGCCCACAGAGCGCGTCGGTCCGGCCGCAGCGCGCTGGAGAGGGCCTTGGTGATTGAAGTCCTGACCGCCTGTTGAGGCCTCGCTCAGCGGGAGAAGAGTTCAGGGGACGTGTGGAATAATTATTATGTTATTTAAGGGTGATTTACAACACAAGACCACGTTTGGTCCGCCGTGGAACTGTACAGGTTGCTCTAACTGATTGTTATGCCACTTGGTACATATTTAAAGCCCATTGTTTTCATTCACGCACACACCCTGTATTTAAAATGTTTTTATAGGCTATTTAATGGCTTTTCAACTTTAAGCAGCAAAACAATTATATATTAAAAAAAAAAAAAACAGTGCTTTTGGCATATTGTAATAAATGCATTGTATAAAGTTGTAGTACATATATATAAAACACATGTGACAACTTGCCCCAGTCCAATCTAAAAATTAATTTTAGTTACATCCTACCTTCATTATGTACCGTTGGTCTTCTTATGGTTTTATTAAGTGTGGAAACTGAAATTATAGTTAATTTTCTCCATTAAACAGACACAGTCTCCCCTATTACCGGTTCAAAGATAAGACAGTCATAAATAACAGAAACATATTGCTGTAATTTGCCCTGCAATTAAAACAATTACATGGTAATGGTTGTTATTTATTATGGTAAGTTTAATTGGCAATAGGCAGTTAGCATTATCAGCTGATTGCTACTTCAGTGCATTTCTTCCTATTGTTGTCATATAGTGGCCCTCCGGAATTATTTTGACACTTAAGAAACACAAAAATGAATGCCAATGCTTTAGTTGTCATGCTAGTTGCATTTATTTCAAAGGAAGAAAACACAAGTTTACCTTTCAAGCAAATATTTCATTATAAGAAATTTAGTATGTGTTAAATACAGTTACATAGAGGACACCTGGAAATGTAACACTTTTTGCTGTAGTTTGTAAATGTAACTTTTATTTATTTATTTATTTATTTATTTTTGCACCATGTACAGTAACAGTATATCTCTAACTTTTTAATATTTTCCCACATTTATCTACTACAAGTTGAAGTTGTCTTCAATTATTCTTAAACTTGTAACAGTTGGGTGGGATTGGTTGTAACACTAATAGAAAACATGAACATCAGGTGTTTACACACATTTATTTTTTTTAATGATTTTCTTAATGATTACCCCTTCCCCCAAATCACCTTGTTTCATTTTTAGTGTTTTAATACAAAAAAAGTGAGATGTGAAATATTATATTTCAGCAAACAAATTGAACAATCGTATCAATTTAAACAAGGAAATCTTTTGATTCTGATGCTTGTAATCTCTTGTTGCGAGTTAGGACTAAATGCAAATCATATTATAGCCCTGACGTTTTTCAGCCTTATTTAGCCTATTTATTTATTTGTTAATTTATTCATTCATGTAAATATTTAATATTCTTACACAGACACTTAACTTTTACAGTCCCCTCAGGAGGGTGGTGATCATGTATAATAGCCTACTAATTTCACACACTATTTTAAATTTAGGATTGTGATTCATTCTGGTTATCAAATGTTATGTTAACCTGGAAAACTTAACTGTCTTCATAGATCCACTATAAAATCACCTTGACACCAGTTGTTTAATATGCAAAGATGGCTGAGAAGTTAGTTCTTAGTTCAAAATAGTTCTGAGAAAAGGTCTATCGTGTGTTTGCAGGGATTTGTTATAATGCATTTTAAATTCCGGCATAAGTCTACAAATACTTTTTGATGGCATTGTGTAAAATATGATGTGACGCGCATGCAGTGGAGAATAACGCATGTGTGTAAATTTACCAGTGCAACCCAGTGCATGCTTCAAAACAGATCTGCTGCACATGATAGCCTACCGATAATCAGACAAAATGATTTTTCACCGGAATAGCGATGATGAAACTCGGTAAGCACGGTCTCTGTGTGTGTGTGTAGAGAGACAGAGAGAGAGAGCGAGAGAGCGAGCGTCCTTCAGATAAAACGAAAGCCTCTGCGTTTGTAATGCGCGAGTGTGTGTGTGTGTTTGTAATGCGCGAGTGTGTGTGATAAGGAGGTGGGGGTGAGAGACCCCGTTGTGTTTTGACCCCCTAAACAACTCCCAGTCTCCATCTCTCTATCTCTCTCTGTCTCTCTGGTTTAAAGCTTCATCGCTCATTGTGGAGAGACGCATTTGAGCCCAACGCGTCGCTTCATGGACGTCGATAGAGCGGAAAGGACGCGACATCATCTCAAACGCGCCGCTAATGTTGGATACTCGGCCTGGTCCACGCTTCTGCTGCTACAGTCTTATTAAGGTGGGGTATTTTTACGCCCTCTCGTCATATTCATAATATTACCCAATTTCCATAACATTTACGTGGGTAAAAAATTTGATTTGTTATTCATTTAGTATGTGTGTAATATAATATTATTATAGGCATTTCTTATTCACTATAGAACAATTAAGATGCTATTTTGGTGGATACTTTTAAAGTGAAAAGCAATCTTATCCACTACTCGTGCTTGCATTTATTTTATGATGCCCCAAATGCTTTTAGACCAGAATCTGAACATGGTATCTTTAAACGTGTGTGTTACAATGCATGCCTAGTTTTCTTCAATGTTTTTTATGCTTTAGTTCTTGTAGAGAGTGTGTCTTATCTGCCGCTCTGGTGTGTGTTGTCATCCGTCAGTGAGTGTGTGAGCTCGGCTTCCGTATCGCATGGAGAAGAGGGTAGGTCCTGTTTTCCCCTTTATTTTCCAGGTCCATTTTTTCCTACTTTGATGCAAAGGATGCTATCATGTGGATACCAAAAAACAAATTGAGTAACACGTAAGCATAACTAAAGATAATAACTATTGAGATGTACAAGCAGTATAGTCTACAATCCAAAAAAAAAAAACAAAAACAAAAAAAATTCTTATTTTGTAATTGTTAGATTTTTGGCTGACACTTTATAATAACTTCCAATCCAACGTCCAAGTCAGTAATAAACATTATTCCATTATGTGATGCTTAATTGATGCTCATTAGGTAATGTGCATTCAAATAGTATAAAGTAGGCTATCATTAAACTTTGATTTATATAGTTTCATGTAGGCTTACATTTACTTGAAAAACAACTGAGTTCACAAAGGTGCTTATACACTCAGCTACTCAGTTTTATCCTTATTATAATCAATTACATGTATTCAGAAAAGCAATAAAAGGCAAATATCAGATGGAGGAGTGTAGGAAAATAGCATACAGGCCCTAGCAAGGCAGATGAAGTCGGTAAGTAGGTCAACTTTTGTGCTACAGTGAGCGGTCAAATGGAAATTCTTGTTGCTTTCTGTCTACTTCCAAATGGTAGTTATGATCCTGTTAATTTGGCATCGGGCTGTTCAGTCTCAAATATAAGCTCTTTTATCTGTCCCTGTAATATTTGTCCTCGTGTGAAATGATCCAGGAAATTCAATGACACTGATTGGTGTATTTATTGCCTGTTTACGTCAATAGAAATAAAAATCATCAAACATTGGTTCACAAATTTGTATATATGTATTTGAGCTATTTTTCTGTTAAGCATTATATGATGTCTGTTAATTACTTAAATGAAGTTATTATAAAGTGCTACAATACTAACATAATTTATCACATTCAAGACTTTGGATGTTCTGCGTGTTTATATGTTTTACATATTTTTAAATTCTTACATTGTCCCTCTTTACAGTAGGCATACTTCATTTTAGCTTAGAATGTCTTTTTGGTTAATCAATTTTACAATAAATTGTGGTGTCCTAAATTTTTAGTTACAAATCTTTTTTTTTTCATAACAGAATATTCATTGGAAATATATTAAAGACCATGAATTTGAGAATATTGCAAATTCAGAGCCAAATGAAATGTTTCATGCCAAGGTGAAAACACATATGGAGTAATAAGTATATCACTCGTAAATATGGAGTTTATATGCTACAGAAAATCCTGATTATTTACAGAGGCTTAAATATGTTTTTTTTTAGTTAGAATGTTCTTTGCAGAGCTGGCTTACATTAAGTGATGCTATTAGTAATGACTAATATAACTTCCATCTCAATAATAGGTGAGCAGTCATTGGAAATTGCTCAAAAGAAATTTATAGTTGTGCAGTGTGAGAAATAAGAGTTCTTTTCTTATTATTCTTATACTTTTTCTTCTGTGTCGTTTTTCTGATCATTTATCTGACTACAACATTAATCAGAAAGCTGACTGTAAAAGCACCTAATTAGTATAAATGAAGGCTGGATAACTTTATGTATTTGTATGTAAGGCTGTTAATTATAAATCAGCTGGAAAGTTTTTTCTTTGGAGTTTATGTCCCTGGGTGAATGTTGCTTGGCGCTCTGAAAAATCGCACATCAAAGCCTCCCCGCATCTAGTGTTTATTAAGGAGGAGATACAATTAGCAGCGACTTCAAACAGCCTAGCGCTAGCTCCCATACTCAAATGTACTGTCAATCCTGTATATACTTATACTTCATAATACATTTCCCCCATACACAGCACATCTCACTAACAAGGCTGAAGCAAGCAATGTCTTATCTTATAAATCTGTCTTAACATGTCTCTCCGTATCTAGTATGAGGAGTTGCTGCAGTACCCAGGCTCTGACGCCATGCCTGTGGGAGACTACAGGGACGCCATGAGGTCACTTCCTCCGCCTCACTACAGTCACACTGTGCCTGACTCCCTGAAACACCACCGGGACCAGATCTACGGGTGAGAGTCTGGTTACTTTAACCATCTGTTACCTCTCACAAAACATGAATGCGCACTGCATGTGTTAATATATATTGCCTTCAGGTCTTGGTTAGTTCTGACTAGGAGAATTGTGGCATCATATGAGTTTTTTGTTAGAATAAAATACAATGTTATAGTAATTTTTTTTTTTTTTTAATTCTTTGACTTTCTCACATGAAGATAATTTTTTTAGCTTGAAACTCTTTCACAATTTCACAATTAAAAACTTAAAAAAAAAAAACAAAAAAAAACTTGCAAGGTCAGAAGGGTGAAGTTTGTAATTTTTGTACCACTAGAGGTACCAAATGGAATTGCATGAAAGTAATTACAATTTTCAGGTTTTCTGAACACTCCCATTGGTCAGATGAACTGTTATTCTGGCCCTAAACTCACTTCATTGGTCGAGCCAATGTTGATGATTTGTGCTACTCAAACAAAAATAGCAATGTTTAAAATACGCATCAGAGCCTTTTTTTTTTGTTTGTTTTTTGTTTTTTGCAGTTTGAGGCAACGTCAACCTACGAGTAATTTACTTATCCACATTAAGCTGAGAAAGGATATAACATCAAAACAATTACACACTTCACCTTTTCAGAAAATCCAGAGTAGTTATGATATTTGTGGTGGCATTAATTTTTTATTGCATCAAAACTATCATTCTTAGACAGCATTAGCCCTGTAGCATTTTCTTACCCTGCTGTTTTTTCTTACTTTGAGCATATGTGTGTTTATTTGCAGTCATCCTCTGTTTCCACTCCTGG
Source organism: Labeobarbus marequensis (assembly GCA_034780575.1). Taxonomy (NCBI): domain Eukaryota; kingdom Metazoa; phylum Chordata; class Actinopteri; order Cypriniformes; family Cyprinidae; genus Labeobarbus; species Labeobarbus marequensis. The sequence continues at coordinate 5,335,131 of JAUZSZ010000120.1, read as the reverse complement.
CTCTGGTGTTTGAGAAGTGTGAACTTGCCACCTGCTCACCACGAGATTCCTCAGTGTCAAACTCTGCCCATCTCCCCGGCATGACCAACCACAGTGATGTCTGCTCCTCTGAATCATTCAATGATGATATCGCGGCCTTTGCCAAACAAGTGAGTAACCAAGCCAATCACATTAAGCAAAACACACGCTACAAGAACGAAGATCGTCGTGCTGCGTATTAACCTTTATGACTTTTAAATTCCAATTCAGTTCTTAAATTTAAATTGATTTTGCACTGAGGTAGAAAACAGGATGCAGTCATTTAATTCAAATTTGAACTTGAGAAAGTAGAATTAAATGAATGGAAATTCAAAGAAATTCATAGAACTGTATCTTTTAACTAGAAAAGTAAAGTTTGTTAAGACAAACTTTGAATTCTGGCATGACAAAGCCTTGTTTGAAAGTTAAAAAAAAAAAAAACTGAAAAAGTCTGACAGTTTATAGGCTTTTTTCTTTTCTACAGAGAGAACTATCGACTGGGATTTTCAACATCTTGTCTCAGACTAGTTTAAAATGTCAGAGACAACAGGCTTATGCCTTGTAGTGGGGTTTTTTGGGATTTACTAGAAAAATACCTGCAGATTGCAGGAACATCAAGCGTCAAATTCAGTATATAATGATATTGCCTTTAATTATTTTAGATTCGATCAGAGAAACCTATCTTTTCATCAAATCCAGAACTGGATAATCTGGTAAGATATACATGAGCTTTTAAATAAGTGGTTCCATGTAATTTTGTAAAGAGCATGACTGTTTTTAACCGTTTGATCTCTTTGCCCAGATGATCCAGACCATTCAAGTTCTACGGTTTCATCTATTAGAGCTAGAAAAGGTATGTTTTTTCTCTCTTACAACATGTTTGTAAAGCTTACCCTTATCATGGAAAATGTCCTAAAAACATGGTATAATATAACACATTTTTTTTTATTTAGTGTGTGATTTTCTTCAATGAAAATCCTGTTATAATTTACTTACCTCATTTATTTTATTTTATTAATTTTTTTTAGTGTGTGATTTTCTTCAATGAAAATCTTGTTATAATTTACTTACCTCATTTATTTTATTTTATTTTAATTACTTTTAAAAAATAAAAGATTTTTTCGTAGTCGACCTAAGGATGGCCTTTATGCTTCTCCATATTCAAATGTGGCATGTCAAACTATACTATAGGTATGCTATCAGTGACACCAAACGCTCACATGTTTTAAAATCAGGCGTACCAGGCTCCTTTTTAGAGATAAACAGCTCTTCTCACAATACTCTTAGCTTTTATTGTATACAAAAGAGCAGCATGAACAATGAACCTGACATCTTCACTTGTCTCATATAGGTTCATGACCTCTGTGATAATTTCTGCAATCGGTACATCACCTGTCTAAAAGGCAAGATGCCCACAGATTTGGTGCTGGAGGACCGAGAGGGTGGATCCAAATCTGATATGGAAGATTTCACTGGCTCTTGCACCAATCTGTCAGAACAAGTTAGTCAGTAGACATCTGACACATGTCAGGGAGTTGGTTGTTCCTTCTTACTGGGTGTGTATGTGTCTGACTGTCCCTGTCTCTCCTGATCTAGAATCATTCTTGGTTGCGAGATCCGGATGACTGTGTGTCGACCCCCTCAGGCACCCCCAGTGCCTCCTGTGGCCTCACCTCACACAGCGCAGCGAACTGCAGCGATGCCAGTACTTATCATTTTACACACAACGGCTATGCTCTAAATGAAGAGCTATAGTGAAGTGTAGCATTTTTGTCACATACTGTTTTATAAAAATCTGGGAATTGTGTAAAATATATGCAGTGATAAATGCTACAATGTTGCATGTTTAATTCAACAATTGGCATCTTGTTATCATCTTGGAAATAAAAATATACATTATTTTACATTCTCAGTCCAATCCAACAAGATATTTCATTATGCTTATATGTTATGCTTTGCCAGGTGATGGGTTGGATGAGAGTGTGGCATCTCCCAGCACGGGAGAAGAAGATGAAATGGATAGAGACAGACGAAACAACAAGAAAAGAGGAATCTTTCCCAAAGTTGCGACAAACATTATGAGAGCTTGGCTCTTCCAGCATCTGTCGGTAAGAGAGAAAACCAACTCATTTACTGTTAAAAACATACTTAAAAAAACACAGTTGAAAACATACTTAAAAACAACATTTTTCTTTTGTGTTCCGTGGAAAAATAACAGCATAGATGTGGAAGCTGTGGTATTTTGTTACTATGCTAATTTTTTATAAGGTTTGAGAATAACAGTAGCATTAGGAGCTAAAACTGGTGGCAGGAAAACACATAGCAGCAAACTGAACTTGAAGAAAGTTAACAAAGACAAGAGGAAAGCTTAGAAAAAGAAGATGTGATAAAAGGTTTGGAAAAGGTATTATGAAAATAGTAATCTTTATTGCCCATCTCAAGTTCATATCCATGCATTTATGAACTCTTTGATGATTAATATTGCATAGATGAGCACAGCTGAGCTGAGCAAAGCTTTAGCAGAAGTAGCAATGAGCATGGTAATTGCAAACTAATGACGCTTCTGTAATTACAAATGACAGAAGATCCAGAAGTTACTAATAATAACAAGAATAAAAACAATGTGGGTAATAATGCGGGTAACAAACTGACTTGAGTGAATAAAGATTTACCTGAGAGATGCACAACAATAACTAGTGTTAAGGAACTTGTTCCTTTAAAAATATATCTGATATAGTAATTTATTGAAAATAAAGATAAAACACTTATTTGAAAAATGATTTGCTTGAAAAAAAAAAAACATTCAGTATGATTATGTAAATAAGTAACCCCCAGCACTTTCTATAACAATATTTTTGTGCTCTCACAATATAGTCACACCACTAACCTAGACTTATTTGATCGCATATTACCTTTTTGTCCTCTCTCAGCATCCATACCCGTCTGAAGAACAGAAGAAACAGCTCTCCCAAGACACGGGTCTCACTATACTGCAGGTCAATAACTGGTTAGTAATCACTCTCTTTTACCAATAATCAACCTCTCTCATTACATACATCATATTCACCTACTTAAAATAATGAGCAATTTAATTAAAAGTTAAAATGTGTGTATGTGTGTGTGTGTCTTGTATTTACATTTCTATGTTCTGTATTTTTAAATTACTGCAAAATGGATTCAAATACTCTCATTTGGTCTGCATCTAATGTTGAATTCATCAAAATAACTTGTGTTTGCTCTTGCCGTCTCCCCTCAGGTTTATAAATGCCAGACGCAGAATAGTCCAGCCAATGATCGATCAATCAAATCGCTCAGGTGAAACAAAGTTTTTCTGGATTTGTAAAATGAATATTTGTGGCTCTGTGCACTGAATGACACATATCTCTCTCTGTGTGTGTGTTTGTTTCTTTTTTCTCAGGCCAGAGTGCGCCATACAGTCCGGAGGGGGCAGCTCTAGCAGGATATGGGTTAGATGCACAGTCTCATTTAGGTCTTAGGACAGCAGGTGAGAACAGCCACCAAAACAATGCTCCGGAGTGGACTGATATACCTGTTATATTGGCTTTCATTCACACTCTCTCTCTTTCTCCGTTGTCAGGACTTCAGGGAATGCCGTCCCTGCCCACAGATTACCCCGGGGCCCTTCTGCCCCAGCCGGGATACTCCCACGCTGGCCCATCCTTGCACCCGTACCCCGGCCCCCACACTGCCATGCTGCTCCATCCGCCACCCCACAGCCACCCCGCTGAACCCCTCATAGGACAAGGCCTTGACATTCATGCCCACTAACTGAGAGCGGAGCAGGGGAGGGTGTGCTGGAAATGGGATGGAAGGGTACATTGTAAATTGACTTTGCAGTACCACAGCCCATCACTCTCACCAAACCTTCAGGGCATCACCGCGGTCGCCACATAATGACTCTGAGAATGTCTTAAATGCACTGACTCAGCTCCCATGCAATGCCCATCTCAAATACCTGACAGACTTGTTACATTCCGTAACCATTTATTGCTATCTGATCTCCTCATGACAATGCTCTGAATGCACTGTACTTAATACATCTATCTACTAGTTTTTATGCACACTGCTGCGTTTGATTGATATACCCATGTCTTCCTATGGCCTTAGGGGTGAGCTGAAATCTCCCTTAATCTGACATTAAGGCCTTCATTGCCTTTCTTGCCTTGCCTCCGAAAACCCTCTTGAGGAGCACAAACGGAAAAACACAGCGTATACCTCCTCAGTCAGGACCCAACATGTCAGAAAGTCCTGAAATAGTCTTCTGAGATGAACAATTGCACCAAATCCTTACAAACTTAGGCTGAACATGGTGAACTGAAACCACGTCACGTTTCACCCCAAAATCAAAAGGCATTTTGCACAAGAAATCTATTATTAGAAGAGAATTAGGAATCATTTTGCAGTGTGATCTTATTTCTATGAATTGCATTTTCCACAAAAATCTCATTGCTGTAATGCATCTGGATGTGTTTTTTTTTTTTTTAATTCCAATTATTCTTAATAGTTTCCCATGTTACAGTCATACAGCAAAAACCTGTTTTTTTAAAGAAAAATGTCAGTCTTATTTTGATTTTGGGGTAAAACAGATATCACAGACATGTTCCTGGGAGATTTTTTGAGATTCACCTGTAAAAAATCAAAGAGCCAAGAGGCTCTTTGTATTTTTTTGTATTTATCTGTGTCAGAACTATGGCTACTCTTAAAACTTTAAAGTTACAATAATCCGAGTGCCACGTTTTTTAAAATATCTTGATTTGATAAAGAAGTGAATATGTTCTTCAGTTATTTGAAGTTTATGTGAATGTTTACCTGCTGAGGTCCCGACAGGCACATTTTTGGTTTGCTCTAAAGGACCTGACTCACATTACCATCAATATTTCACCCAATTTCATCACACAGTACCAGTGTATTAATGAATATCAGAATATCTGACGATACTTTTTGGACTTCAATCTTGGAAACCTGAGCTCTTTTTTGTCATTCCCCTGTCCGCATTAAAACGTATTATGCGACTGTTGATATATTGATATCTCTGTTGATATACAAAATATTAAGTTCAATCACTGACACAATGTTGTTGTTTTTTTTGGCCGTTAAAAATTTTAGGAATTTAAAGTCAATTTAACTAATGACCAATCCATATTTAATTAGACACATTTCTCAATCCAGAAATATTTATAAAGCACAACAAACCCACCCCATAAATGGAAAAGTCAGATTTTCCTGGCAAAAAAAAAATCTAGTCATTAATAATTGTTTGACTTAAAATTACATTTGAATTTGAGAGAAGCAACATTTCAAGAATTGTTTATTTGTTGTTTTTGGCATTTTGGGGCAATTTTTATCCATTGTATCTCTTTGTTTAAAACGTATCAAAAAGCTGAAATAAACTGCAGAAAAAATAAAATAAATAAACCTTTCTACATGTGGGCTGGCCTTAACTTTCCTTGTCATCACAAATCTCTGCCAAAGTGTTTTTCATACATCAGTGCTTTTCTGGCTCCATGTTCACCCCCATACATGCCAACCAGTCTTGTGTGATAGATTCAGCCTGCAGCAGGGGTCAGAGTTCACTGAAGGGTTAACAGGAGGAGGCCTATATCTCTGACCCCTTAAGGTCACCCAAGTCCCTCCACTTTAATTTCTTTTCCTAATTTTTCTTGACCGTCAAGTAGCTTTTCTTCTCCTTTTCCTTTGTATTACATTTTTCAGTTTAGATTATTTAACGTTTTATCCATTAATAGGAAAGACACTGATTTTGCTCAATTTAAGCTTGATAAGAAACATTAGCCTTCTTCATGTTTTTAATTCTGATATTCATTTGCAAGGCTAGAATCTGTTCTGAGTTAACTCATGGAAAAAGCAGATTGAAAATACAAGCTCATTTTTTTTTATTATTATTTCACCAATAAAAAATGACTTGACCATTGGATTGGTTTCACCAGTACATTAATTAAGCTGAAAATTAACCTGAACTTGTATCAATTTGAATCAATTCCAAAATCTTAAAATAGCTTTTCACATTTTCTGTTATAGTGTAATTCTGAATATATTACAATATTGTTCAGTGAAATGTTAAATAAAAATGGTATAATATAAATAATCATTTGGTAGATTTTTTTTTTTTTTTTTGTATCCCATTGGCACTACTCTTGTTTTGAGTGTAAACCTTACTAATCTTTGCTATCACCATATGTTTGTCAATGGGGTAAGACTTGATGTCTTAATGTCAATTTTGAATTTTAAGGATGTTTCAAAATGATATGGGAAATCAAGACAACAATGCTGATTAACAAAATCATATCTTAATGTATTGTTGCTTAACATATTGGTAACGACTGATCACAATTATCATATAATACCACCCTGTTTAGATGGAGCACAATAAAGCAGCTCCACTTTATGATTATACGTCACTGTTCACAGCACAATATCAGCAAAATTGTCGTGAACAAGCTGCTGCAAATGATACATGAATTTTTGGGTCTGTGACTGGAGAGAAGTGTGAAAGTGTGTGTGAGACAGAAAGGAAAAATCCAGGCAGGTTGTTAATGATCCATCCATTGGTTTAATTTAGAGAATAATTGGTTTGAAAGTGTCGGGGTGCATTTTGCCACCGGCACTTCTCTATTTATCTGCATTAACTGCAACTTCGTTATAGCTCACACTCCTTACAAAGCTGTCAATCAAAGCATCACGAATTCAGAATGTGTGTATGTGAAAGCCAGCTCCTCTTTGTTGCTGTCTTTAGTCTTTAAATAGCTCAGGCTTTAACCATTCAGCAGCACACAAGAGAAGGTCATATATCTAATTTATGCCCTGTGCTGGATGCATTATTTCACTACATCTACACATGATCCACTACATGAAGTGAAAAATGCATAATTACTTATTTCTAAATGATGACTTAAGAGTTTTGAATGTTGTTGTGGCTGAAATACAGCCTTAGTAGAATGTAGTATTTAAATTTAGACTGAGTGCAATATGTCTGAATACACAATGGGGCTTGTAATCTTGTTCCTGTAGGCTTTTTGTTGGCTGTTTATATATGGGTTATTCTATATAAACAAGCATTTTTAAGAATGTATTAACAATTATGTGTCTGTGTGATTGTGTTTATGTGCACCATTACTAATATACTGCCAAGTGATAAAGAATTGTGTAAGGAAAGAATGTGTAAAAAAAAGTGTAAAGAAAGAATGTGAATTATTACACACACAGTCTCCTGTTTTTGCACTTTCTAATGTAAATGTAAGATACATTAATGATGATCCTGTCTAAGGGTGAACTACATGTTGTCTGTTCAAAAAATTGATGAGACTTATATATTTTTCTGCCGTCAGAAAAAAACTGAATTTAAATGACATAAATAATAAATACCTACCCGTTTGCAAAGCAATATTAGAGCACGATAACTCAAAATCTTTCTTGGTAAAAAAGAAAAGAAAAAAAGAAAGAATAGAAAAACATGTACAATACTTCCCCCTAGTGGTCACGATGAACATAGTAGGCCTACATAAGTAGGGTGGATGACAGGAAGAGGAAATGACTGCATTCAAACCAATTCAAGACAGTCACACAACAGAGAAATTTCATTAGTCCTGGACAAAATGAAACAAAATTCATCTTCCAACATGGTAGTTCAATTGAAAGTTAATTTATTAAATATAAAGCAATATACTGTGTATAGAAAATGTGTTGTGTGATAACAAGTGCATGAGTAATTCATGGTGAAAAATAAAACGTATTATTAGAAACTAATTACAACAGTTTAAATCGAATCCATATTCACTCAAAAGGCATTCTCAATTTAATTTTGCATAACCCTGCTACAGTGGTTGCTAGAGTGGCTGCATACTGGCCCATGTCAAGCAAAGTACGTATGTTTTTGAAAATTATATGAGAAAAAAAATCTATATTTTTAATTTAGATGCTTCTGAAGAAAATGTGAGTGTGTCTGCCAGTGCAACAGCCACAAACATGATGTTAAGGTATTTGTGGATGGTTGCCAAGGTGTCCCCCCCCCCCACTCATTTTATCATCTAACAAGTGAAAATCAGAAATAACAGCATGAATTCTTATTAGGTTGCATGATTTGAGATGAAATTTGAGTAACAAGCTTTGCCTTCACAAGCATCTCTATTAAGTTCAAAGTTAACCATTTCCTCATTCCTCATTTTAGTTATCTTCTTTCCAGCTTACTCCATCACCTCCCACTTTATGTTCTGTTTTAGAACTGGTGAGGTGCAATATCTCTGGTGACTGTATTTGTTGTCCCTCCTCTTCTTCCTTTACCGCCTCTAACTCTTCATCCAAACCCTGGAGTGTTTCTTGCACGTTAGAGGAGGCTGGCATGATGTCAGTCAGACTGCTGGACTCTGTGCTCGCATTCAAAGAGTTCTGTTCGTCTGATGTTTTACGGCTTCCATCTGCCG
>JAUZSZ010000120.1:5196708-5209222 GCA_034780575.1 Labeobarbus marequensis | reverse complement strand
ATGACCTACGATGATCATATGATAAATGACGCACTGCCAGTAGGTGAGTCACCAAAAACCTGAATGCTAAGCATCAGTAGATGGCTGTTTGGATGTCTAATACCATTTCGCACCCAATGTCTCCTGGCTGACTGCCTTAATGTACACTGCTTGACAGTGTTTGCCTTTAAGATAATTTCAGATGACAGACTGAAACTAATCAGTGTGTTTTTTTTTTTTAGAAAACTGCATTAGAGATTTAAGTACAGGGCACTGCGGACAAAACGGTGCACACAGAAAAATGACGCCTTAAACAATGTCAGATAAAACAACAATTAGCTTTAACAAACATCAAACAATACATCTTTAAAAAAAGATGCAATTTTTTTTTTAGCTAAATCTAAAATTTTTTTTAACTGGAAGAAAAAAATAGCATCACCCAAGCAGGCGATATCACTTGAGGTCTCACAAGCTTCAGTGGTTCAAACATTAGATCTACTGAAGCTTGAGATTGACCAATAGGCGCTCACGGTGCCCGCAGGATTAACTAAAAGCTCAGCTGCGAGGTCATTCTCTCTTCACCATAAGCCACAATTATGGACCAATAACGCCATACAGTAGTGGTTCTTAATCCTGGTCCTGGGGACCCACAGAACTGCACATTTTGCATGTCTAATGCACCTGAATCGAATTGTCAGCTCATTAGTAGAAAGCATTATGGACCGAGCTTGGTGTGTCAGATAAGAAAGACAAAATGTGCAGTGCTGCAGTCCCCAGAAACAGGATTAATAACCACTAGATAGGATTTTTTGTAATCCACCAATACATGCCATTTCTTCTTGTATTTTTAAATTTTTTTGCATTTGAATCATTACGTGGTTTTGATTATTAACTTGTATCTAATACTTTTGTTCAGTCAAACAGTCTCTGTGATGCCAGTTTTATCATTTGCCAGGTGAAAATAATTTAAATAGCACATTACTTAAGTAATTACTGTTTAATTACTACTTAATAAGCCACATGGTTTGAAGTATCATTCATGCCCAGGTTTCAACAACCTGATCTCATGGAAAACGTGTCTTTTTTTACAAAATGGCGATTTCATATGAATTTGTACAATGTGAATTTTATGAAAACATACAATTTTTAGAAAAAAAGCATGAAGGTCCACCCTTAACTCCACCCCTAACCGAAACCGCAATGAGACAAATATACAAATGTACAAATGAAATCGTACAAGTCATACAAATTAGTCACCAATTTGCTCAGATTTTACAATTGTTACAAATTGCCATGACATTGTTTGGGTTTAAAACATTCTATCAATAACTAAGGCAGACACTGAAACTGACGTGCTGGGCTTGCGCAAACAAACAGAGTAACAGTGTTTACACATTTTTCAGACATTCTTAATTGTAGTTGTCACATTAAACTGGGAGAGTAGAACATATTTAACATTAAAAAATCAATTATTAGAACTTGATCAAGGGTTGCAGTTAATTATTACTTTGAGAGAACTGAACCAGATCATTGTATTGATTTAGCATTTCTTACCTTCCAATCATTGTAGAGTGCTGTTGCACAGCGGCCTCCAGGAGGCGCTCTAAAATGGTCCATTCTCCCATGGCTGGATGCTGAAGACATCAAGGGATCACTGGACACTATAATGGACCCCCACCGATCCTTCACGTAGACCTCTGAAGAAACTCTACCGTCTTCGTGGCTTTACCCTTTGAGGTAGTCAGCAGCAACAGAGATGCTTTGGTCCTACAAATAGCTCCGTTGATGGCTCAAGAAGACACGTGCTCCCATGGTTTCGCCTTATTTGCCTTCAACAGTCTCTGTTTATTATTTTGCTTTCCCTTGTTGGGTCTGAAGTACTCAGACGGCAGTTATCGGAGAGCTGTGCTTGTCCCTGAATGCCCTGGCATCCTCAAATGCTTCAGCTATCTGTACTATCTTTTCCCTTTCCTCAAGCAACTCTCCAGCTGCACGGTTTTCTCATCTAAACATGCACACTCATGAACAAGCTGCACCTAGCCCTTTTGTTCACCAATAAACACACACTCTCTAACACACACACACAATCGTCCCCGGCTTGATCTCTCATAATCCACCAAACACGTTTTCCAGGCAGTACTGGTAGCACAATCAGACCCGCGACACACTCCACGCTGCGATTTAAGCACTGCCAGTTGCACATCACAAACACATTTGGACAAATCAGTCAGTTCCCACACTTCCTCGCTGTTGCTTCCTAATGACTCTTTCTAGCCTTGGCTAGATTCTCTTCTTTTCTCCGCCACCAGCTCAGCTTCAGTGTCTTTCCTGCGTTTTTCCCCCACTGTCAGTTTTCTCTTCCCCAGCTCACTCACTTGCTCTGCCTCCCTCTGCCCCTGCTGTCACTATGAGCTGCTGTCTTGCCACACTCTCATTTTCTGCTTTCCTCTCCCTCCCTCCACTCAGTTCGCCTGACGTTCTCTCTGTCACTCCTGATAAGTGTGCCGCCTCCCCCCACCTCTCTCTCTCTCTCACACACACACACACGCACACACACATGCAAGTCAGTGTTCTTAAATTGTTGCACGAGTCACTGCTTCAAGCAGTGGCGCCAACTGATGGCATCCTTTATTTAAACAGTTCTTCTTTGAATTAACCCTGTTCATTCACCTTTCACTCTACTAGCCTTTTTCTCTGTCTCTCATGGGCACCTGGCTTGTGCGTGTGTCCAGAGGATTAATGCGAGCAATCATCACACTACCCCTCCTCTCCTTTCCTCTCATCCAAACACCACACATCCAACTAAACTCCTCTTTTTTAGCTCAAATCCCAATCCTAATTTTGTCTGTCTCTCAGAAAGGAGGAAACAGAGGTGTAGCATAACAAAAGAATGTGCTTTTCAATTTTTTTAAACTCACACATAGGTTGAAGGCTGATAATCTAAAGACAAAAAGGAAATGAAAAATGGGGGAAAAATTCAATTAAAATTAAACAGAGCAGCTTTACGCAACAGATAAGTTTTACAAAACAATACAGATTTGCAACACCGTTACGCAACAGGACAGCTTAACGTGCACATTTGTACAATTTTACACCACCTTTATGTTAGAGAGCAAACTGACACAACAGAGCAGCTCTCCACCACATTTACTTCATAGAGCAGATTTACAACACCTTTACACAACAGAACAAGTTTGCATCACTTTTATTTAACAAGTAGGTTTACACAAAAGAGCCGCTCTACACCACCTCACAGAGTACCTTTACACAACAGTTACACCACTTTTACACAACAGATCAGTTTTACAAAACAGCAAATTTACAACAACTTTACACAACAGAACATCTTTACACCACCTTTATGTAACAGAGTAGGTTTACACAAAAGAGCAGCTCTAACCACATTTACTTTACAGAGCACCAACACAACAGTTACACCACCTTTACACAACAGATCAGTTTTACAAAACAGAGCAGATTTACAACACTTTTACACAACAGAATAAGTTTGCACCACCTTTATGTAACAGAGTAGGTTTACACAAAAGAGCAGCTCTACACCACATTTACTTTACAGAGTACCTTTGCACAACAGTTACACCACCTTTACACAACAGGTCGGTTTTACAAAACAGAGCAATTTTACAACACCTTTACACAACAGTACAACTTTACACCAACTTTATGTAACAGAGTAGGTTACACAAAAGAGCAGCTCTACACCACATTTACTTTACAGAGCACCAACACAACAGTTAGACCACCTTTACACAAGATATCTGTTTCACAAAACAGAGCAGATTTACAACAACTTTATACAACACAACAGCTTAACATGTAAACATTTGAACAATTGCACACCACCTTTACGTAACAGAGCAGACTTACACAACAGAGCAGCTCTACACCACATTTACTTTACAGAGCACCTTTACACAAAGGTAACATCATCTTTGCGCGACATATCAGTTTTACAAAACAGTGCAGATTTACAACACAATTACACAACAGAACAGCTTTACAAACCTCTATACAACAGAGCAACTTTACACCAACTTTATGTAACAGAGCAGGGTTACACAACAGAGCATCTCTACATCTATTTACTTTACAGAGCACCTTTACATAATGGATCAGTTTTTACAAACGTATACACAACAGAACAACTTTACACCACCTTTACATAACAGAGCAGGTTTACACAACAGAGCAGGTTTACTCCACATTTACTTAATCAAACAGGTTTACACAACAATTACACCACATTTATACAACAGATTAGTGTAAAAAATCAGAGCAGGTTTACAACACCTTTACACAACCGAGTAGCTTTCATGCCATTTGCTGTTGGCTTCTTAACTTGTTGGCTTGTTAGCCTGTTGTTTCAGTTCAATCCTCTTGTGACACCATCCACTTTCACTAATCTTGTTTTGACGAAGTTTTCTCTGCAGCCATTACCTGTGACAACAACTGTGATTAGTGGATCTCTTTTTCAGGATTATGGGTAGTGTAGATGTCGTTTTCCCAACTCTGGTCCTGGAGTATCTTCAACCCTGCAACAATTTTATAGGTGTGTTTCAATCAATTGTAAGTGTCCTGCAAAGTGGACTTCACAGGATGTCCCACAATCTAAAATGAGATTCCAGTCAGAAGGAAGCCTAAATGTTAATTTTGAAGGGCACTGCAAAGGGTATAGGGAACAAGAGTGCATTAATTCATTCCAGTCAATAGAAAACAGTGTCCCAATTTGCCTCAATTCTGTAAGTCTTACTAAAACAAAAAAGAACAGATGAAGGGGTTGAGAGTCTTTTTCGGATTCTTCCAAATGCACTGACAGGGGCCCCCTGACACACTTTTGCTTAGGGCCCACAAAAGTCTAGGACTGGTGCTACTTTAGAGGAGACTTTAATGACTTATAACACCTCTATAAATGCATTATTTCAGCCCTATAACTCAAGATTCAATTACTGTGTCTGTCATTAACATACTTCAGAGATATAAAAAGCTTAATAGGAACTCACTGAGGTGAATCTGGCATGTGCAACAGAACAGGATTACTGGAGGGACGCTCTGGCGGACAGCAAGGATCAGAGATGATGACCAGGGCAGGCATCCCTTTAGGTAAGATTACATTCCCACCCATGATTGCATGATAATCAGCTTTGCCTGCACATTGCTACCAGGGGAGAAGCAAGGGGAAAAGCCCTCGTTTCCCCGGCAGGGGCCTTAATTAAAACTTAAGATAATGAAACTGAAACAATCCCCCATCTCCTCATACTCAGTGAGTGGTGTAGACTTACCATCACAAAAATAAATGTTTATTCAGCATTTTTAATTCTATTACAACATAATGTTAAGGTTATAAAAATTCTTTAATTTTCTTAAATGTGTATTTTTTTGCCATTCTTATCTCCATGGCAAAACAGGACAGCTTAAAAACTTCCGCCACTATAAAAGTACATGTGAATTTTCAACGTGATATTTGACAAATATATAAAACTTTGCACAGTATGCAGCTTTTGTATTAAAAAAAAAACAAAAAAAAAACATGCAAACATGCCCGTTCTCTGAAAATCTACATAACACCTAAAACATTTCAGCACTTCTATGTGTTGGCCATCTTGATATATTTAAATAGAATCACATTGCTTTAAAGGGATAGCTCACCCAAAAATGACAATTCGGTCATCATTTACTCACTTACTAGTCCATTGAAAATGAAAGGTCAAGTTGAATGCATTGCATTGTGGGATTCTGGATTCTTCACTGCACTGGGGACATTACAACTTCCACATTACAATATTTTATCCTTTAAAATATTATTTTAACTTAAATCACTAAATGGTCAAATTAAATCATTACATTTGCAATTAAATAGTAAATATTAATGACCTTAATTTAAGCCTGTTTGGCAGGCGGGAGACCCAGATTAGGCAATGCCTGGAGCAATAACTGCAACCAATCTACAGCTGTGCATGCAAGTGGTGTACCATTTAGTTTTAACTAACCACACTGAACTACACTGAACAAATATACATTGCATAATCAATACAATGATTTCTAAAATGCAATGTTAGAAAATGTGATTAGTATTACACACAATGCAACTAGAAAATATTTGGCATATGCAATACATTTATTGTAATCATGCCTTTCCAGAGGGGGATGGGCTTCTCCAGTGCAGTCTGTAAAATCATAATTTTTTTCTCCCTTCCCAGAGTCACCAGAGCTAGCTGACTGGGGAGCATAATTGCTGCTGTGCAACAGTGTGGATTGCAAGAAGCAGTATAGAAATAAAACTTTTTTTTAGACAAACCATTGAGACAAAAGGTTGTAGGAATATAACAGCTTTTTTATTGTAATATGAATAGCACACTATCATTTGTTGGAGGACTGAAAGGAAAAACATAGCACTGCGCATCACTCGATCTCCCTGAAGGCCCTCTTCTCTGAGTACTTCAGCTTGTACTTCCTCTTAAACCTAAAAGGAGAATAGGAAAGATTAAAAATGGAATGCTAATGAAAGTTAAACAGAAAGCATTGCAGCTAACACCACTTTAAAGGTCACTGACTTTATCCAAATAAAGCAGTAAAACACTGAACCTACTTGGCTCAATAATGTTTCTCTTCTGTAAGCTCTTAAATCTATCTTTTAGGATGCTGCCCTCTGGCTGCATGACAAAGAAACACACATTATTAGAAATAACAAGCAACTGCAGCTCAGCAAGAGCTCAACACTAGCACAGTTAAACATACCTTTAGACTGTGAAGAGAGCTGGCAAGCTCGTCGCTAAGCTGAACTTCTAGATCAGGTGTCTGGAACCTACGGAAAAATAAAACACTTTCAATTCCAATCAAAGAACAACAGGTTACAACTTCACCAACCTTTGTGTTTTTGTTACAGAACTTTTTATGCAGTGACTTTTGAAAGAATATGGTAAAGGTATAGACAATCCTAAACAACCTTTTAAAGAAAGTCAGTATTTGCTCTTTTCCAACAAAGTGTGGTTACACTTAATTTTAAGGTGTCCTTGTTACAGTGTAATTATACATTTAAGTACTGAGTAATATTACTTAACTACATGTACTTGCTATATGGTTAGGGGTTGGCTTAGGATTATTTGCATGTAATTATGCATAATTTATTGTTATTATAACAGTAAGTACATGTAAGGTGTAACAAGGACACCTTAAAATAAAGTGTTACCCAAAGTGTCAGTAACCATCAGAAAACAGCGTACCTGGAGAGGCCAAATAATTGTCAGATTAATGTCACTGATATTTTTTGAAAGATATATGTCTGTTCCCATTGGATGTGTGAACATTATTTGTTTAAAAAAAACAAAAGCAAAAAAAAAACACTAATGAAACAAATGCGATAACAGTCAGTCAATCTAGAGAATGTTACACTTGTGCAGTATGCATCACATCAGGTAGTTCTTTAATAATTCAAACATCCATTTACACTGCAACTGATATAGTCACAAGTTAATTTAACTGAAAAAAATCAAAAAATTATGTGAGTTGCGAATGGTGTACAAATTGCCGTAATTTTTTCCCATAATAACAAGACTGAATGGCTGTTTGATTACAGTTTACATTACAATTTGTCACAAGACAAAATGTTATAAGAATTACTTTTCCCAAAAAGCATTCTGTAAAAAAAGTTAAAATTGTCACATCCTATGTGTCAGTGATATGTAATATTGGCCTTATTTAATAAAATAAATAACAGAATACCCATTTGTACTGCATTCATGGATAGTACAGCATACTAACTTCTAATCATCATCTATAATGATGTCATGAAGTGTGCAGGAAAACAAATGGCACAAAGTAAGAACTGACTTGAGTTTGCCTAGTCGGCGAGGCATGCTTTTCTGTGCCTCTTGTTGGGCCTTGCATTGAGCCTGCCTCATCTTGGTCCTCTGTTCCTGCTTCTTCAGGTTGGCACAGATAGATCGCAGTTGGAACAACTACTGC
Source organism: Labeobarbus marequensis (assembly GCA_034780575.1). Lineage (NCBI taxonomy): Eukaryota > Metazoa > Chordata > Actinopteri > Cypriniformes > Cyprinidae > Labeobarbus > Labeobarbus marequensis. The sequence goes on along the minus strand of JAUZSZ010000120.1, from coordinate 5,201,260 downwards.
TGCTTGTCAATCACCTGACGCTCCGCCTTCCTCTGCAACTCCTGTTCAATAAATTAAAGCTTTAAACGTTAATCAAGAGATTAATGCCCAACTTGGTCAATAGGCAAGTCCATTCTGCTTCCTTACCTTGATCCTTTCAGTTTTCTCCTTTTTCCTCTGTTTCTCAGTTTTCTTTTCCTGTGTTGCAGTTGGCCCAATGACTGCGTCTTCAGTGTCCCCTTCTGTCTCCTGTGGCTCAGTCTCCTCTTCAATCAACCCCTCCACCTGCTCTTTAAAGGTGCTTTCCTAAAACACAAACAAATGCATATTTAGGACAGCATGTGGACACACACCAATCTGAGCTCATGTCCAAAATAGTATGCCCACTACACAACACTGTATATTGCTTACCATTTTTTATTTATTTATTTTAAAGTTACACTTTAGTATAGGGACCAATTCTCACTATTAACTAACTAGTTGCTTTTTAGCATGCCTATTATTAACATATTAGCTGCTTATTAGGGCTTATAAAGCAAATATTCTGCATGACCATATTCGACATCCCTAATCCTACCGAATACCTAACAACTGCTTTATTAACTTATTAATAAACAGCAAATTAGGAGTTTGAGGCAAAAGTCATAATTAATGGTTTGTTAATAGTGAGAAATGGACCTTAAAATAAAGTGTGACCCAAAAATAAATCAATAAATGTGAGGTACCCACATGAAAGTAAAAATATAAAGTAAAAACTATATTTAGAAAAAACGTAAATAAACAAAACAAAATACAAAGTACTTTAACAGTTGGATTCAAGATAGATGTTAAAAATGACTTCAATTATGTTTGGTTCATTCTTCAGACAGAAAACAATTTGAAAGCATTACACTGAGATACAGTATTTTCTGCTGAATATTACACATTTGTGAAAATACAATTATTATCATAGGCGGCAAGCCTTTCAGCAAGGACAGAAAAATGATGTGAGACAGGAGATGTTAGTCATGCCTAGTTATGGAAAATGTGGTCATATTTACTGTTGTTATCTGAATTTGTACAGGCAGAATCCAGTCATCTCACTAGGAATTCCCATGATTGGGAATTTCGCGTAAGGGATTCAGTTGGCCATGCATATTTGCTGCAAAATGGTTTGGTTTGAAAGTGACTTCTGTGTGAGCTGTGCTTCATACGTCACTACACTGTCTACAATCAACATTTTTTAACTTGTAAATTTTTAGCTAATGTGACCACACCTAAAGGTGTTAGCATATGGTTAGAAGTTGTACCTCAGTGGCCTTATCCTCATTCACAGCGAGTTGACGTGCCAACTTTTCCTCCACTTTCTGCTTCTTGACCTCTACCTCATGGGCCTCACGAAGCAGGTCCTAGAGAAACACACACACATTGATTTCAAAAACAAACAAATGGGCCATTTGATCATCAAATCAAAATGTTTTCTGATACAATGAGCTCTGTGTAGAAGAAACAGGCAGTATTTTACCTGGTGAGAAAAGAAGTCTGGGTTGTATGAACCTCCGGGAGCGATAACTTCAATCGCAGGAAGAACGGAAGGTTTCTCATTCAGTCTATCTGGTCTCTTAAAAGAGTGAAAAATGAACAACAAATTCAGCACATGACCAGAACAACAGCTAAATCTAGTGGTTCACTGATATTGATTTTTTTAACTGCCGATGCCAATACCTTTGGCCCTGTTTACACCTGGTATTAAGAAGCTAATAAGAGGCAAGTAGACAAGGCAGACACATTCTAGTTTGCACCTGGTGTTTTAATCCATCTCATTTGTCCACTTATGACCACTTCTGTCCTGATTTTGAGGGGAAGGTCTAGGAGTATGTGGTTTTTCTTATCTTTGATAATTACAAAATACCAAATAATGGCTGATATATTGACAGGCCACAAGCTACACCACTGTCAAAATGGCTATGAATTATCACAACAAAAAAGAACACACTGTTCTCACCCTGACAAGCTTTTTCTTAGTCTGTTCGAGGTAGTAGGGATCAGCCGTCTCTGGTGCTGTTGGACATTGAGAAGACATTGAGTCACATTATGCCACTTGCGTACATCACATCACACGAGAAAGTGTAAAGACTAACTCTACTCACTGCCTGCACTCCACAGGTCATAAAATGCTCTCTTTGGATTATGATTGGCCACTGGACGTTCCTTAACTGACACCCCAGAGGCGGCTGCAGCCCTTCGGAGTTGAAGAAGTTTTTCTCTCCGTGGCAACACTCCCATGGACGCCAACTTTGCTGCTCTCTCTGATATGCGCCGCTGCTTTTTAGCATTGGGCTGCTGGAACGCCAAGACACTAAAAGAATATTAGGAGAATCAGGGTCATGCAAAAATAGGGTTGGAGTTGATCAAATTATCCTAATGTCTGGGGCAGTATAAAATCCAACAATTCGGTTCTAAATAAATTTCCTTAATGTAACTTTATAGCAAATTTCATTTGCTTTCTCATTTCTATCACCACAAAATGTAAACTATATTATCGATCAGAAATACATTTAAAGCTTAATATACAGAATATCCAACTTTACCTGCATACGTAAATACAGAACACTAAAGAAAAGAAATATGCGCAATAGTGCTAATTTCGGCTGTGTGATTGTTTATATACTAAATGTAATGTAAAATGTATATCATTGCACAGGGCCCTATATAATGTTGGATACAAAGTATCAGCAAGTATAATTAAAGTGACATTTACTATACATCAAATCTCAACTTCTTGACTGTTTATGTTGGCACAAAATGGAAATTAGCACATTATAGCACAGCACTTTTCTATTAAATGTGACTAAGGCATTAGGATATTATTAATATTAACACCATAACTTTCTGTGAAGCAAAAATTGTGAAAAGTGCTATACAAATAAAATAGACTTAAATCTACAGAGAAGACATGATATGCTTATAATGAAATATTAATCTCCAATTGTGTGCATGTTTCACATGCTGTTATTTAACTGAACTGAAATATATAAATAACTTCATTAAATCGTCACGCTGTTCTCTAGATAAAATGGCAATGGTCAAAAAGAAAGAAAAACAAAAAACAATCTCAAACCATATTGAGAAAATGCCCTCAGATCCTGGAAGGCCGTTCACACAACAGCCCTCCAAGTCCCATTGTTTTGTCTTCACATTCCCAAAGAAATACTGGGAGCGCAAGGATGAGATCATCAGTGGGCAGAAGATTATGCAGGTTATAGTTCATTTTGAAAGTAAATCTTACAGGTAGTACTCACTTTTTTGGGGCCGGTATGTGGGAATCTGGCTGAAGGATAAGATCTATCCGCAGAGGTTTAGAGTGTTTACCTTTCTTGACTGTCGTCTCTATTAACAAGAACAGCAGTTATGAATTGCACAGGGGGGGAAAAAAAAGAGTTACTTAGTAAAGAGAGGAGTTTTTACACGTACGTGTTTGTGTGTCTTTTGTATCTTTTTCATCTGTTTCACCAGTGTCCACAAAGAAGAGAGAATCATCTGTTTTTTCAGATATCAACCCCCTACGGATGAAGAAAGGAGACCAAAAAAGTCAGCGTTATTTATTTATTTTTTTTTAGCTGCGGATAAACACACACACAACGAGCAATCGATGAAACATTAATGTTGTGCTCTTTACCAAAACAAAACACTTCAAGTGTACTCTAAACTACGTGGCGAAGATATTAATGCAAACTTAATGACACGAAACACCAGCCACGTGACGCTCAGCAACGCTTCGAATTGTAAACAACCATATATTGCCAAAATAAAGTTTTAATAGATTATTGGTGTAAAGTATACCACATATGTGCTAACAGAAATAAATATTAGAATGCTAATAAGTTCTATAAATTTTTTCTTAATAATAATCTCACCCTGTGGCTCTCTCCTGAAGGCGCAGGTCGTCTAGAAACTCCTCTACATCCTGGACATCACTGAATTTGTTCCAGCTCTTTTTCTTATTTTTGTTCACGCGTTTCCTCCGTTTAATAACCGAACTGTTGCCATCCAGACTCGATTTAACAGGCAAAAATCCCGGTTGAGTCGCGGCCACGCTTTTATGTCTCCTGGCGGCCGCCATGATGGAAAAAAAAGAGGCGTTACGTCACGTCTGTATAATTTGACTCATGAATATTATATTAGTTCCTTTTTTTTTATTATTGCAGAAAAGGAAACATACAGATAATAACACAAAATATGAACAAACAAATCAAAAAGAAAAAAAAAATTATATTAGTTCCTATTTGGGTCATTTGACCCAGACCCCACAAAAGAAAATATTTGTTTTATAATACATTTAATTCTTTTCTTAACCAAATTTTACATCCATAAATGCAAATTCTCAAACTGTAAATCTTTTTAAGAGACATGGAGAATTATTTTAATCTGATTTCAGTATCTAATAATAAGAAAGCTATGAAGACTGTCAGAATTTGCTCTGCACTTAAAGTTCTCACGTAGGGAATCTTATGTGAAACAATGGCCCTTTATTGCATTATTACTATTATTTTTATTCACTTTAAATTATTATTTTTCCTTTCATTATTTATTT
>JAUZSZ010000120.1:5001214-5012397 GCA_034780575.1 Labeobarbus marequensis | reverse complement strand
TCGATGTTGATAATTATCATAATAAATTTAAAATCTTTATTTCTTTCAAGTTTAAAGACAAATTTGATCGAGACTAATAAGCATCTGCTCTCATAATGCTGCCTTCACATGCTATGGGAATTATCGTAAAAACGAGTTTCCTAATCGGAAATAGGATGTGAATGCCTGTCAGGTCGTATTTACTACTGGGAAGCTCGGAGATAATTTTCATACCAGAGTTTCAGAGTTAGGCAGACCATAAACTTTAAACACAGTGGAAGGGACAACCATTGCTGCTGTCAATGCTATTCTTTATTAGTTTTTTCCACAACAATTACATCACTTTGTCTTGTTGCCCGTAGAGTATTTATAGGTAGTGTATTTATAGGCTACAAATGAGCAATCATTTGAAGCGTTTTATATGTTTTATAAACAGTGAAATAAGCATGTATTTGACTGAAATTCCAGAATCATCAAGCTGACTATCTAGCGCGGTGAATGTTTATATGACTGTCAACCAATGGGATGCTACATTTTATTCTTTCCAATAACAAAACATTTTAATGCGACAAGCTCGTAATCATGACTTCATAATTGGGAAATAGGAAATTTCCAAAAGTATGTGAAGGCAGAATTAGCTCGCACTGCGTTGCCGTTTGAACTTTGAGCCGAGCGAATAAACGGTCCATGTGGTGCAGTTTAAATGAGTAGCACAGTTAATTATTGCAATAATTATTGTTATTGTTTTATCGCCCAGCCCTAGACAGCATTGACTTTCATTGTATTTCACTTTCATTGTAGATTACACTTTTCATTGTTTTTCAAAACATCTTCTTTTGTGTTGTACAGTAGAATTAAATGCATTCAGATTTAGAGCAACATAAGGGTGAGTAAATGATGGCAGAACTTTCATTTTTGGTGAACTATCCTTTTAAGGATCTGTTTATCTATCTATCCATCTATCTTTTTTTTTTTTTTTTCTAGAGAGCCTACTGCTTTTTAAATTATTAGAGGCATTTCCTGTTTGGGTACATTCCACTCAAAAAGACTGAAACAAATAAATTCAAATCATAACTGTGCATTACTAATAATCCTTGTACATCAGTTTGACTGATGCATCATTTTCCTTCATGTTCTATTATTAGACATCAGGAGAATAACGTAAAACTTGATATTTCACATATGTGACATAACAAAAATATCTATGGTACAAGCTCTTCTCACTCCACTGCATTCTTTTCTTCCTTATTTCTATATTTTCTTCCATTTTTCCTTTGCATTCTGCTGTAACTATATGAAAAACGACAACATATACTGTGCATCTGTGGTCTGCTCTCTCGATTTAATTTACAATATATCCAATGAATAATTAACTGGATGCATTGAGAATCTCTTGTATTTCTCCCCAAATCCAAATCCTCATGTCTCTTTCCAGGTTTGTTTTCATGTAGATGCTTTAAAATGTGTTTGTCTCCCCTTTTCACTTCTAATCCCTATAAGCAGACTTTTCTGGAATGTTTCTAAAGCAGGTAAATACAATATTTGTTATCTGTTAAAAAGATGGAAATCACTTTTTTTTTATCACTCATCATTAATGAACGTATATGTTACATAATATAGACATATATTACAGCAGTGATTTTTAGCACGTGCATGATATTGTTGTGGAAATAATGGGGTTATTCATGGTAAACTGAAAGTACTTTGTTTTTATTTTTACACTTTTAATTTTTTTTTTTAATGATCGATGGCTGAAAGGTGAGTAGAATAAACTCACCTCATTGTAGCCAGTTTTTGAAAATTGTTATTATTGCATTCACATAGCAAACCTTTTGCTGATTGTTTACAGTGTAATGGACGTTACACCATGCCACACCTTTTTTCTACACAGCACCATGGTGTGTAGAAAAACCTGATCTGACCGTTAGAAATTGATTTTGTTGGTATAATGTAATCATTCAAATGCTGATTCAGTCATATGACAAAATATTTCTGAATAAAACAGTTATTTTAGATATTTAAAAAATAATACAATGTAGTACCTTGACATATAGTGTGGCACATTTTAATTGCATTTTAAGTGCAAACTTTCAGTTTGTAAAAATTGCTTTTACACAGTGACAAGAAATCTTCAAAACTCATTTGTAAAACATCATGAAAGATTTTGTTGTGGGGGATATCATAAGGTTGCAGGCTGACCTTTGACTCTTGATGACGTACGCTGCAATCTTAATGTAGCATGAGTCGGCCAATCACAATGGTTTCTGTGAGCAGCATTTGCTTATCACATGAATTCAGCTGTGCTTTTGTGTGTGTGTGTGTGTGTGTGTGTTTGATGTAAGAAAAAGAGAGGAGCAAGTCCCTCTGTTTCATTTTATCAAATGCAGGCCTATAATATACTGCATCACTCTCTTGCTTGTTTTGTGCAGCTGCTGCTTGGAATTTGATATGTGTCTGTTGTATTTAAAATGATCAGTTATGGTATTCCGAATACATCAGGGTGAAGGGGAATTCTATTGCTGGTTGTGCTGAAATGAAAAACAGAGAGAGAGAGAGAGAGCGAGAGAGAGAGAGAGAGAGAGAGAGAGAGAGAGAGAGAGAGAGAGAGGAAAAAATTTGGAATCGATTTTCCCGTTACTTTCTGCTGTACTTGTGTTGCCTTGGCAACATGGTCAGGTTTCTCCATCCTCCCAGGGCAAATGTAATTGTTGTCTGTTTCTCAAAGCAAGAGTCAATATTCAGCATCTCACACTCTCATAGCTCCTCAACACATCACAATCACACATATTCTCTAAAATATTGTTTAAATAGTGTATCCACAGTTAATGGTGGATTTTTTTTATGAATAATACTAATAATAACAACAACAACAACAACAATGTTTATCTCTGGAATGATGCTTCTGAATTCTGAAATTTGTCCACAGGTCTTTTAATTAAAACCATTGTTTGATTTTAATTCATTTAAAGGTACCAACTGATTTTAGATCCTTAAAATTTTCTTTTATAAATATTTAATTAATTGTAGCATTGAAGTATGGTATTCAGTGAGCAATTTAATTCTTACACTGTAAATAAATAGCTTCATTGTTATGTTAGAACTTTATTATGTTATAATATAGTTAATATATTGTTATAACATCTGCATTTTCAAGTAGTTTGAAGTAGTTTATTGGTGACAGTTGACGTTGTTCTCACATAATATCTATTATGTGTAAATAGACTTTTTTGTTTTTATTTTTAATAGTTTGAAGCAAATATTATTATTTAAGATTTTAAGATTTTTTAAAGGCTTGTGATACTTTAGGATCAATCATAATTTATTTTGAAAATTCATCTCTTTTTTTCCACTTGAATTATTTTAGCAATTAAATTCAACAGATTCGTTCAATCAGCATAAATTCCCTTTTTCCAATGTGTAAGCATTGTTTTCAGTTAGAAATGTAATGGTTACACTGTCAAAGAAATTATTTCTGCTTATTATGTTATACAGTTATGCAATAGCAATTATAACTATTCATTTAGAGTGGTGGGATCATAACAATATATACAATTAATCTACTAGTTTTTTTTTTTTTAGCCAAACTGACTTTACTTAAAATCTGGAGGATGAGGTTCGAAGAGGGTTGAACATTTTTGCAGGGTGCCAGATACGACAGCTTGTCCTGATCTAAAAAGTCTTGATCAAAAAGTCTTTATAAATGGGAAATGGGGTGCAGATGGGTCTAGCCTGATTTCCTTCAGGAGTAATTAGCAGGTTGACTGGTTTGGGAGTAAACTACCCCAGCATCTGAATCACCCAGGCCTCTGGCTAATATGTGTGTCTCGTATGGAATTGTCCCATGGCGACGCTGCCTCTGCACCCTCCTTTTCTACATAACTGCTAATTAATTCTTACTCCTCAGGGAAATAAAAACACTCACATGGGTATTACAGATGGCTGTGAATTCCATACAAGTTGTTTTTAGCCAAAGAATTCCCAGAAGGGCTTGTTCTGGTAAGGCTGAGTTACGTTTAGCTGAGTCTTTACCACAACTTTCTTTGCTGTTTTTTTGAAGGCGTTTGAGAACTATTTTGGGAAAGGGTAACTGCTGGAATGTCTAGTGTATTTAATTAGACTGTTAGTTTGTCCCTCTCTTGACCTTTCGCTTTTACAAAATCATACTATGAGGTGCCATGGTACAGTAATGGCATTAGAGAGTATAAGCAGATGATTTAATTTGTGTGCCACTCAAAGGTACTTCAAAGAATACCCTGAATTTACCAAAGTGCATGTCTGTGTGGCCTATGGATTGCAACACTAATAAAACATGGACATTTCCTGTTTCCTGTTTCTGTTTCGTTTCCTGGACTTTTAGTATGTATTTACTTCCTTGTTCCTGTGTTCCTTTCTTCCCATTTCCAGTCTTTTATGGTTACCTATTACCTATTCCTTGTTTAGTTTCTCATTGTTTCTAGTATATCTTGACCTCAATCTGTTTAGTTCTTTGTCTTGTGTCATTATTCTGTTGATTTGTCTCCTGCTTTTTTGGGAGTTGCTCTTTTGATTGTCTTCTTTTGTTCGGTTTAAATAAAGTCAAGTGCTACAAACAGATCTTCTTCTCCTTGTTTCTCGGACTCACTTGTGACAAATTTATTTTGGTCATCAAATTTACTTCTTCAAAATAATTTTCATGACATTCCACCTACCTCATTTTATGCATTTGAGTAAATCGCACCATTTTGTGTTTGTGTGTTAGCAACTTTTGTGGTAAGTGCTGGCTTATAAAGTGCCATTTGTGTGCTTTGGGTTTTGTGAAAGTAAGTGTTACAGGTTACACCCTTCGCTGTCCATGAAATGTCTAGATTTATTAAACGTAGATTAAAAGATGTGTTATATCAAAATAAACAAGGATATCTGCTGAAGCAGATTTAGGATTATCGAATCAAATTAAAATCCAGATGTAAAGTTATACTTTATTATTTAAGAATTGTTATGCATATCCTTTTTATTTAGAATTGCAGCTTGTACTGTGCCCTCAGGAGGCTGGTGATCATGTATGATATGGAATCATCACCCCTTTTGTTAATTTCTGATGGTTATTGTGCGATACTCACCATGTGTTACACTCCCTGGTCTCCTGCATATATGTTATGGATAGCCATTTAGCCATTTGACCTTTTATTTTAGAAATACAAAGTTAGTAACCCTTCAAATATTTTTTGCATTGCTGTATTTAAATGCATAGAAGGAACAGTACATATATAGTAAATTACCATCCACGTCTAGACATGCCATCAGTGTGGCTTTAAAAAACTCCCAGTGTTCTCTTCATAGCTCTGTGCTGAAAGCTATTAGGGCTAATTCCTGATAATTGCCGGGTTATTAGGTCAAATCCATTCTGCACGAGTCTGCCTGCACAGTAAATGTCACTTTCATGCCTTTTCTGTATCTGTTTTCACAATGATGTAGTCGGCTCTTTTACAGTATAACAATTGATTTTAAATACAAATATCGTATTGACTGTTTATTGACTGAAACATGTTAATGTATTGATAAAATGTAAATATATTTTAAATATAAACAGCATTCGCGAAATTTTTTGCACTTCGTATTGCATGTTGAATTTGGTCACCTGCAACAAAACATTCTTGAAATTCTGCTTCCAACTAGTCGGTTGAGTGTTTGTAAAGGTTTTCATATCTCTAAAGGGGTTACGTTGTAGATGCTGTCAGGACAACAAGACCTTTAAGTGTTTATCTAAACATACAAATAGCTATGAATACAAATACGATTACCCTGGTGGTCTTTATCTGATGATTACTGTATGTTATTTCCTCTGTAACAAAAACTAGCTGTTTTTACCGTATTGTTCATTACTACCACAGTCACTTTACCCAATACACCCAAACATTTTTATAAAGTACTCTATTAAATATGCAAAAGCAAATTTACAAAAAAAAAGTATTTTGTTAATGGCTCGCGGACAGATGGAGAGCAGCGTAACTAGTGATTCTTCTGAAGTGGGTGAAATCTATTTGCTTGTTGAAGCTGCTTGCATAATCCTTTAGTTCCAGTTGGCAGCTGTGAGCAAAGATACGGCACTGCGGGAATTTGCATGAATATCATTGAGAGGACAAAGAAATGAGCGCGATAAGCGTGCATATGCAGACTCCTTTGCATAATCCCACCTAATCCATAATCTGAGCTCTTAGAAAATATCATTGAAATATAAGTGAGGAGAAAACCCATTAATAAGTGCATACAACTAAAATAACGAGAGATCACATAACTTTTTGTAGAGGTGGACAGTTCATTATTAAGATTATTATCGTTCATCCAGAGCTTTCATGGAGCAATTAAAGGAGATTTCACATGAAAATAGGTATGAGACCTGCATGCTCAGAAGAAACCTAGCAACCATCAAGCAATGACTCGGTGTGGTTTTTATTAAAGTTTTTCACAGCTCAGATGTGTACACTAAAATTTTTAGGGAGGAATAAAAATTGACACAAACAATACGGTTTTTGATATACATTAGAAGCATGTAAATGATGTGGATACCATAGCTCAGACAATTTGCTTAGCAATCTTTGAGTTTATATTATCCCTGACGTTTTATTTGAAGACTTTGGAAATCTGTTGGAAACCGCAGTTTGAGTTGTTGACATCCTTTGTGAAACTCTAGACGAGACACAGAGTTACAGAATACAGAAAAAAATACCATATTTACAGCAGAAACCAGAATGTCATAGAAACTTGGCTCTGTTGAAGTACACTGAAAAAGAACATTACACTTTGGACCAAATAAACCCCTCTAAATTCTTAAATATATTTTATTTTATTTTATTTTATTTTATTTTTTGTTTCATTTTATTTATTTATTTATTTTTTAGATTAGATTAGTTATTATGTATTGGTTTATTATATAGACAACCATACTTTACCATTGTAATATAGTTTCATTGTAAACATACTATAATGACATTTATTGTTATGTGATGTATGTAAAAAACAACAAAAACAAGCAAACAAAAAAACACAAGAAATAATAAAACAATAAAACCCATACTATTTTTTGCAGTGAGTAAAGCTAGTCAGTATGTGTTCTGCAAATCTAGACTTTGATGTCAAGTGAAAATATTTAAACAAAATTTATTTATTTATTTATTTACTTGTTTGTTTGTTTGGTTTGGTTGGTTGTGCAGTGTTATTTGCTTTTAGCCAAACTGAACAAAACAGGTTTAAACTGGAAACCATGATTTTCGCTTAGGCCAGTGTAAAAATGTACCTTAAATACTGTAAATTATGCTGTTGTTTTACTATTTTCAGTGTATACAACCACTCAAAACACCCTAGATTCTCCCTAGCAACACCCCAGCAACCTCCTAGAAAACATGCCAAAGCTCTAGCAACATACTAAAACCACTGCGTACACCTTAGCAAAGCACTGCAACACCCTGGCAACAAGCATTGAGTTTTGCACCGGCTTTTTCTTCAGAAAATATAATTTTGTTGAGGGAAGTCGATATGTGTGTGGATGTATGGATATATTTCTTTGGAGAAAAGGCTGAAAAGCAGAAAGCTCTTCACATGCACTCTATTTAATCTCATTGCTCAGAGAAACATTTTTGATTTTAAACAAATCTCATTTGTGGTTTTCTGGTGACATTACGTTGAAAAGTAAAACATCAAGTTATTTGAATGCATCAGCGACATGTTGAGAGAAGGGGTTTGCGTATAAGGATGCGATTGGCTGCCACAGATATGGTCAGCGAAGCCCCGCTGCCAATTGAATGAAAGCAGTAAATCATTCTTTACAGACAGGAAGGGTGCTCATTTCTCTTTTCCTCCATTTCAGCTTGCTGTACATGCTTAGAACAGAGCTTACAAATCTTGAGATTTAGTTCATTATATCATCATTGTACCATATCTCTATACCTTTAGCTGATCTCCTTCTTATCCTTTTTTCTGACCATCTCCATCAGCCAGTACAATATTAACATTTCATTCCAAAAAGATGGAAGAATAATGTTTTCAAAAAACCTCACATGAAGAAAGAAAACAATTCTATTTGAAATATTTATGTGTGTGTAGGCAAGAAAATGGCCCAAATGTGAGACACGAGCAGAAAGGGGGGAAATGGCAGGAAAACATGACGTGTGGGGAGAGAGAAAGATAGAGGGATGAGGAGATGTGTCTTGTAAGCGGCTCACTCCAGGGCTGTGGCGCATAATCAATGAAGAGAAGTGCGCGTTGTAACCTCTGTGTTCGAGCGGTCTTGCTGAGGCCCATCCTATTTTTATAGGGAGGGCAGGTCTGTTGCTATGCTCCAGCTGAGCAGGACTACCACAGAGAACAGGCCACTCGCCACCAGCTCCACTGCGTCTCTCCCAGCATCTTCAGTGCGGTTTCCGACATTTCGACAGAAAGTCATTGTTTATGTAGTTGTCTGACACATTAGTCAAATATATACATACATATGCATATGTATTACCCACTGGTTTATCAAAATAATGTTAAATATTGAACAGAATTTTCTGATATACGAGCATTACAAGAATTTCAGAAATATATATATGAAAATCAAACCTAGCCTACACACTACAATTCAAAGGTTTGGGCTCAGTAAGATTTTAAAATAATAAGTTGCATTAAATGCATTAAATTTGATAAAAAGTGAAAGCAAATGCTGTTAAATGCTGTTCTTTCTATTCATTAAAGAATCATGAGAAAAATGCAAACACAAAAATATTACGTAGCACAACCATTTTCAAATGTTATAACAATAAAAAAAATGTAACTGGAGTGCCAAATTAGCATTTCAGAATTATTTTTGAAATACCATACTGAACACTGAATCTCAAGAGCAAATTTAATAGATTTAAAACATTTATAAATATATTCAAATATCAATTATATTAAATTGTAATAATATTTCAGAATATTACTGAATTTTTACTGAATTTTTGATCAAATTTGGTGAGCATAGGAAACTTATTTCGAAAAACATTTTCAATAAAATCGTTATAACACTTTATCCTAAGGACTATTTCTCACTATTAACTAGTTGCTTATTAGCATGCATATTACTAGCATGTTGGCTTCTTATTAGTACTTATAAACAGTGTTGGGGAAAGTTACTTTTAAAAGCAATAAATTACGATATTACGTTACTGCAGTCCATAACTTTTTTTTGGTTAAAAATGATCTGAAATCAATATTTGAGCGAATACATAACCACCCAGTGTTGAAAACTTTTACAACGGTTAGCTTATAATAATGTTTTCTAATTTGAGTGGTACTGGTAGGAATTTGCGGGAAATCCGTTCATGCGACTGCATCATTACATCACGTCTGTAAACATAAAGTTGTCCCAGCTACTAGGCTTTCGCATGTGAGGATCATGCAGGTGGAGGATCGTTTATAGCATTTTCTCACAGCAGCTGGAATAATTTAATTTATTATCTTGATGACAGATTGTAATCCAGAGATGATTATGTGTTTATGAAATGCATGTGACTGAAATTAAATTATATTCCAATTTTAAATGTGCATCTGATTACAGATAGCCTACGTGGGATTACACAATTTTGTATTTTAATGAGAACCAGTTCGAAGGAAGAATAATTTGCTTTTTTGATTAAAATAATTTCTTTATATGAAATTCGAATTGTATGACAATTAGATATTAGACTATAGGAATTGAAGTCTACATGTAACGCTAATACACACTACATACAAGCAATGCTGATGTTGTTAACCTTAACAATTTGAGAAAAAAAGTATAACAATAACAATAATTTGCACCGTTTGATGTGATATGAGCTAAGTGATTGTTAGATCGTTAATCACCACTATAGTAGCGCGATTTATTGTAATGCTTTTTTCCTCAGTTGGTCAGAACAAACGTGGAAGACTTGTTACTTACTTGTTCAGATGCCAATTTTTATTTGGGTCATATATTCCAAGATGTAGGCTAGAATCTGTGATTCTGAAGTACAGTATCCACACCGGTGCGGTGACTGACAGTCACACATTCACCTCAAAATATTAGATTCATCCGCGCTGGAGGCATGCACAACCCACTCAAAGAAGATAATTCTGCAAATAGCTGCAATTGCAGGTTTTCAAACAGAGATGGCGACAAAGAGGCAAAACTCACAGACTGCAGCTTTAAAAAAAGTAACTAATTGCATTGCTTTATTACTTTTTATGGAAAGCAATGCATTACGTTACTTTTGCGTTATATTTTCTCACCTGAGCTCGGCGTCTATATTTGTTTTTGATATAAGAAAAGTTCTATTTTTGGCAAATGTAAAAGCCCTTCTGTTCCCTTCGGCTGAAGGAAATGTAAATTTATGCTCAAATAAAACTTTCAGCTGTGCTGCAATTCTGGATTGCAACATGGGGACAGGACAACTGTCAGTTAATAAACAGGAAAACAAAATAACTGGCGTTACCTATTTGAAAAAGTAACTCGAATATTTTCTTGTAAATCAAAAAGTAATGTGTTACTTTACTAGCTACTTGAAAAGTAATCTGTTTATGTAACTTTCGTTACATGTAATGTGTTACCCCCAACACTGCTAATAAAGCACATATGAATGCCCACATGACCACATTTTAGATCCCTTAATCCTACCTCATACCAAAATTTAACAACTATCTCACTACTAATAAGCAGCAAATTAGGAGTTTACTGAGGCAAAAGTGATAGTTAATAGTTAGTTAATAGTGAGAATTGGTACCTAAACTAAAGTGTGACCAAAATCTCAAGACCCCAAACTTTGAGCGGTAGTGTATGTATAGAAGAAAATGTGTATATAAAGTGAATAGTACTAATAAAGAATAAGTGTCTGAACGTTTGACTCACAGGGCACAGAACAATTATAGTATGACTCATATGTCACTGGGGCATGTAGTCCTCCAAAAATACTGTATATACTGTAGCACTGTTAACATTTTCAAGCAGATCCTGTTGCATATTTCCAACTCTTTTTTTGGTAGGCATCATAATTTTACTATCTTCTGTTTGTAGCTTTATTGAGGTCATTTTTTGATGAAACATCATATCTTAAACTATCTTATGCCTTATTTCATATTTGTACATAATAAGACTTTTGACTATTTTCATTTTAGCTTTTCCTAGGCAAAAACTGCTTACTTAGGACCAACACATAAAGTGACCAATGCATGTCTTCTTTTGAATTCACAGTCAGAAA
>JAUZSZ010000120.1:4734095-4745675 GCA_034780575.1 Labeobarbus marequensis | reverse complement strand
GTATAATAAATTTGCAAAGATGTTAAAAACCTGTTATTTGCTTTGTCATTATGGTGTGTGGAGTGTAGATTGTTGTGCAAAAAAAAAAGTAATTTGAAGCGGTTTAACATAAGGTTCCAACATAACAAAACGTTAAAAACAATGAAGGGGTTTGAATACTTCTGAAAGGCACTGTATATGTTTTTTTTTTTTTTTTTATGAATTAAAAAGCACATACAGTATTATATACTAAGCACATATTATAACAAAGTATTACAATTTGCATAGAAAGCAAATTCCAATTTGTTTAGAAAGGTAAGCTAGTTTTTTGGTTATTATTTTGGCTATGACTCTTGATTCCTTTGAACTTGAACAGAGAGTTTGGGAAACTTTGCACAGGAAAAAGAAAAAATTTGAAAAATGTTGAACGTAAATATTTATCTTATAATAAAAAGTTGCATATTCAGTTTTTTCCTTTTTAAACATCTATACTTCAATCACAAAGCAAAATACATTAGGGTCACAAACATTATATTACCATTGTGATGATAAGAGCAATTAAATAGCTCTGTTTCATTGTGAACTGTCCAAGCTGGTTTAAAACAGTGGATCCTGACACATCAGTAGATGATAGAGAATCCACGTCATTCAATATTTCATTCCCTCCACCACAGTTTTCCTTCTCCATGGTATATTCTGTGCATGCATTTAACACACAAGCACACAGTGAGATTCTTAAATGTGAATGAAATAATAAACAGATATAAACAGTAAATCACAGATGTAAAACAGGGATGTTAAAGTCAGCTCCTGGGGGGCCACAGCCACAGTCCCAACATGTCATAATTACCGTAATTTTGAGATGACAGTACGTGACATTGTACTCAGAGCGGCCCACGTCCTCGGACTTGGAATTATGCGTTTCTATGGCAACATTATTACTCTTTCCCTGTCAGTGTTTTTGAAAAAAGTTGCCAGCCACCGCCACCATTTTTGAGGATTTTGTCTAAAATTTCATGGCCCCCATAATATTCTGTTGTATGAATATCTGAACATGCAATACATCAAAATAAAGAACAGACCCTCTACTGTTAGACAAAAAAAGAAAATCTGTTTTATTCTCGCTTCAAGCATTCTTTCCTCCATTGATATCCATTCAAAAAAGTGGCCTTATTAGCCGTTACGCATTTTTGGCTAAAAGTTGCAGGCTTGCCTTCCAGTGGCTTTGGTGGAAAGCTCACTTTGAAAACTAAAGTTAGGTGTGGCCCTCCTGGAGCTGAGTTTGACATCCTTGGTGTAACTCATATATATTTTAGTGGTTTGCAGTTAAGCCATTATATGTAGATGTATATGTATATGTATCTGTAACTGTTGCAATGACAAAACTTAGCAGTATTTCAGACATTCAGATATCAGCTGACTCTCAGTTGACCGATCTTCCAACTAGTCACTTTTCTATCAGACGATATATTTAAATTAACCTCAGATTCACATCAGCCCAGTGTTATTTTAGTGTCAATTAGACACTGTTATAGTTTTTATTAATAGTTTTAATACATTTTAGTAAAGCTTTAGTTATTTTAGTACACCAGGTTAAATCAGTGGTTCCCAAACTTTTTCTGCCAGACCCCCCTTTTGTAGAGAAAAAATATTTTCAAGCCCCTCCAATATGCACCACATAAAGACACTATCAGTCATGACTTTGCTTGCAAAATCATATAGGATTTATTTTAACCATTGCAATAAATACAGTAGTACAACTTCAATTTGTAAGTCTCTATTTTCAATTTGTGAGTGTCAGGGCTTTCTGAGATCACTACTCTCAACACCCGGAGCACAGCGGACAGGGGAATTGGATGGATGGAAGATGATGGCGGGAGAAGACAAGGCATATCTGCATATAAATCCAAGTTAGAGTCTATAAATTCCACTGAGCTCAGCTCACCCTCAGCCATGGTGCAGTGGTCGGAGCTTCCCTCTGTGCTCTCACTGTCCATGGCCATCTCCCTCGTGGCGAGCACTATAGCTGGCTCACACACCTGATCAGATGCTCCAAGATGCTCAGGCTCCAGGACGATCTCCAGCTCTGTTGCTCTCCTTGGTGATGGCTCGTTGATCTTGGCAGGCATGGGCTCTCCGTCAGGCTTCGGCTCTGCGAAGCGGGGAGATGGTGGGCGTGGGGGATTTGGGCCGGACGCTCTCCAGACACCTGATAATGGCCTCCCTCCAGCTCAGTCCAGTGGTGTCTGGGAGGTCGACGGGGCGATAGTAATTTTCCCCCGATCCAGAACAAAGGCTTCAGTGTCTCGTTGTCCAACGCTGTCAAAACGGCGAGCTCACTGAACTCAATCGCATACTCCAAGAGGGGCAGGTCTTTACAGGCTAAGGAGGTGAATTTAGCGGTGGTATCCATGGTGGGAAAAAAAAGGAAACACTTTCCAAAAAATGAAAAAACAAAATGGCGGGGGGGGGCGCTGCTTACATTTCTTAGTTGGTCCGGTATTCTGTCACGCAACGTGTTGGATGAATATAAGTGCACGATGAAGAAGATAAATTCAAACAAAAGTTTATTCCAAATCCACAGGAGAACAGGAAATTCAAGAGAGACAACATCCAACACAAGCTTGAAAGTACAAATAATACCGGACAAAGGCAAACAGAACAGACTATAGCTTAAGTACTAACACAAATGAGGATAATTAATAGAACACAGGTGAACAGAATGACACAATCAGACATGAGGGAAAACTAGGTCAAGGAACACATGAGGGATGAAAACACAACAAAACAGTACATGGGTGTGACAGTGAACCCCTGGGCCTGAACCCCATCTGTGAAGATCCAGCTTCTTTCTAGTAAGTGTCAATTGTCATGATTCCTCTATGCTTTGTGTTTAAGGACATGTGTTATGTTTTAAGCCTTAGTTTCCTGTTATTGTTTTGTAGTCGCTTTGTAGTCCTGTTGTTACATTGGTCCCCTTGATTGCATCCCCAGGTGTGTCTTGTTTCCTTGTTATCTCTGCAGCCATATCCAAATATGTCCAGTGGTAGTAGCCTTATTTGAGCCCTTCTGTGCAGCCGCATCACAAGGCGGGAAAAACTCTAGCCTAACACTGATTACTTCTGCATTCAGTTTAAAATATTAAGTACGAAAATCTAGCTTAAAATGGTGCACTCTCGCTGTGCCGTTTTCTGGTTAAAGAAAAGATGCCTTTTTGTCTTGTGGATAAGGCAGAATTCTAGGCCATGCTGCAAACATTTGACCATCAGTATGACATACCAAGTCAGAATTATTTCTCAAGAACAGTTATTTCAGAGCTGTATAAGTGAAAACCGAGGTTATGATCAACATCAGCAGCACGAACTATGCAGCAATGACTAGCAGCAATACTGTAATGGACAAGTGTTGCAACAAAGTGGGTATCCACGTGCAGGCTTTATTTAACAGCATGGTCAAAACGCCAGCAAACAACAATGGCAGAGGCAAATGCAAAAGAGCAATCCACAAAAGCAGGTCATGGTCGGGGCAGGCAACAAACGTTCACAAACACAAGAATACAGTCCATAGTCAAAACACAGGCAAGACAGATTAGGCAGAAACAAGGTAACAAAGAAAATGCTCTGTAAAGTCCACTATGCCAATACTTTGCCATGTGAGTGTGAGCGAGTGCAGCTTAAATAGTCCTCCTGATTGTAAATTGGGTGTGTCTGTAAATTGGTTCCTTAGGCAGAGGGTTATGGGAATGGAGTCCAGGGTAGAGTGGCAAGAGTCTGGGGGTGGAGTGCCCTCTGGTGGAGTTCATGGGCACTCCATCTGGAGATTGTGACAAATACAATGACACCTTGCATGTACATTACTGCTCACTATGTGAGAGAAAGACTGGGTCCTACCCTCAAACTGCTTGTGAACCATTTACATATCTGAGAGCCACAAAGTGGGCTATTTTGCAGATACTCTCTTGGAAAGTGTGAGAGAATGCAGCAACAATGAACGAAAACTTTCCTACGTCAGCACAGACAATGGAGCTAATACGTTTCAGCCATACAGTAGCTAAAATGGCCATGGCTTAACTGTTTTGGGCATAATTTTAATGTTGCTACTAACAGGTCACTGCAGAAGGAGAAGTCCAGCACGAACTGAGCATTTGGTATTTGCTGGCCATTAAAGGAGTTTTCTCAAAGAGTTGACACTGAAGATGTAAACCTACAAGAGTGCAAGAGGAGTGCAACATTGCTCATCTCTTTCTCATAATGGTAAGCTATTAACTAACCATTGTAGACAAAAATGACTGAAAGGATTTTCAGTTAGATGTTTGCAAATGACAAAAGTTGGCATCTACTACCAGACTTAACATAGGAAGACATTTCATTCCCAGAGGCTGTGAGCAATGGATTGATCAACTTGACCAATGTTCTGCCAGGAGATTCTTACATTACTGTTTCATCTGTAACCCCAGTGATACAACACACACACATCACTTTAACGGAAACTGGTGATGATGTAAGGCTGCTTTGATCTCCTCATGAAGCCAAAATTCAAGAACTCTCACAAAACAGATGCCATGCAACTAAACAATAAACTTTCTAATCTGAAGAGAAGATCTCAAATAAACCTTTTGTTCAACTGTCCCTTCACCCATCCTTAAGCCCCCCTCCTTCCCTCCTGGGCATATGGCCCAAGTCATAGAAAGTTGGCTTAGAAGTGTCAAGAACTCAAGTTACTAAAAGTAAACTAACTAAACATAACTAGTAAAAGACCTACACACATTATACCTTCACCCACGCCATTGTAATCCATCATTGGGCCAATGGGTGGACCTTACAATGACAGGAAGCTGAGTAGAAAAATTAAGACTGGCATCAAAGAGGAATTAGATGCCAAATATAACAACGTCCAAAAAAACTTCTTTGGATCAGTACTCTGCTTGATCCCAGGTACAGAGATGGCTTTCATTTGAACAAACTGGAGCAAACAAAGATGGAGCTGCTTGATGCTATTACCAAGTGCCATTGAATGAAAAATCACAAGGATACAGTGTAAGAACAAGCAAACATGATCATTCAAGAAATGCTTTTGAAGAAAAAAAACATAACGGGTGAGCTCCTTGGAAAGACTCCCCAAAAAAACCTGTGAGTGAGACGGATCAGGCAGCATATGAGCTCACAGCTTATCTTTTGGAGGATGTAACTGATGGAGAAGAGAACCCACTTGGTGGAAGAATAAGTCACTTACCCCTCATGTCTCTTGCAACCTGTAAATTTTTGTGTGCCTGCAACAAGCAGTCCTTCGTAAAGGGTTTTTAGTGCAGCCGGTTAAATTGTCACTGCATTCCGTAATAGTTTAACCCCAGAGAAGGTGAATATGCTTGTTTTCCTGTCTAGAAATCTGCATTCGATTGTTTCATTAGGAGTTTAGGTTTAATTTAAATTTTAGGTTCAAGCTAACATTCTTATTGTCATAGACTTTTAGTGGTTCTGTTGTTATTTTCATTATCATGGACTTTTAGTTTTCATGTTTTCATTGGTTCCCTTTGTTCCGTTTTTCTGCCACTTATCAGTTGCCATGGTTATTCATTTGATCTGCACAGGTGTGGTTCATTGTTTCCCTTATTTTCCCAGTATTTAAGTTGCTGTCTCTTCACTCTTTAGTTGTCTAATATCATTCGTGTTTACACGCTGTTTTGCATGTGGCTTTCTATTTTTAATTATTTTATTAAATCTTGTCCTACTTTTACCATCATCATCTTCATGAGTCAAGATTCGAGATTCACGATAATTTTCAAGATTTCAAGATCATTTTGTTAAATGAACAAAATCTCCCACGACACAACTAGTCTTACTAATATTTGACTTTCTTGGAACCACAGGACCATAGAATCAACAAATTTGATTAGCTTAGACAACTTTTGCTCCCTTTCATCAGACCAGCACTCACTGCCCCCTCTGCCTCCTGGCTGTCTGATGTTCTCCGTGAACATTGCTCTTGGGTCAGGGCTGCAGAGAGGAAGTGGCTCAAATCAAAAAACTCTACTGACCTTAGTGTGTATCAGTCACTCCTCTCTTCCTTCTCTGCAAAGAGATGAAGAGGTATCATAACAAACACAAGTGCAGTACGGAGTACCTCAAGGCTCAGTACTAGGACCATTAATTTTCACGCTTTATTTGTTATCCTTGGGAGATATCATCAGGAAACATGGTGTTAGCTTTCACTGTTATTCTGATGATACTCAGCTCTATATTTGGTCGCAGCCTGATGAAACATACCAATTTGAAAAACTAATGGAATGCATAGCTGATATAAAAAACTGGATGACTATTAATTTCTTACTGTTAAATTCTGAAGAAAAAAAAAAAAAAAAAAAGACATCTGTGTTAATTATTGGACCCAAAACTTCTGCATGTAATAACCTAGAATACTGTCTAACACATGATGGCTGCTCTGTCAATTCTTCATCATCAGTTAGGAACCTAGGCATGCTATTTGATAGCAATGTTTCCTATGAAAAACGTGTTTCTAGTAAAACTGCATTTTTCCATCTTAAAAATATATCTAAATTACGACCTATGATCTCAATGTCAAAAGCAGAAATGTTAATTCATGTGTTCATGACCTCAAGGTTAGATTATTGTAATGTTTTATTGGGTGGTTGCTCGGCGCACTTAATTAACAAACTCCAGCTGGTCCAAAGTGCAGCAGCCAGAGATCTTATTACAACCAGGAAGTACAACCATATTAGCTTGGTTCTGTAAACACTGCACTGGCTCCCTATTAAACATCGTATACATTTAAAAATCTTGCTAATCACCTATAAAGCCCTGAACGGTTTAGCATCTCACGTCCACTACAATCTCAAAACTCTGGCCATTTGATAATGCCTAGAAAATCAAAATCAACTGCGGGTGGCAGATCCATTTACTATTTAGCGCTAAACTCTGTAACAATCTACTGTTTAGGAGGCAGACACACTCTGTCAGTTTAAATCTAGATTAAAGACCCATCTCTTTAACTTGGCTTACACAAAATACACTATCGCATTTCTATTATTCAGATCCATTATAAGATTTTTAGGCTGCATTAATTACATCAGCCAGAACCAGGAACACTTCCCATAACACCCAATGTACTTGTTACATCGTTTGAAGAATGGCTTCTATGCTAATATTAGTCTGTTGTATTCTTATTCGGAGGTCACTGTAGCCACCCAGATCCAGACTGTATCCAGATCAGATGTTCACTCTAGCCACCCGGATCCAGTCCATATCCAGATCAGATGGTGGATCAACACCTAGAGACGACCTCTACAACCCTGAATGTCAGCAGAGACCAGGACAACTAGATGTGCCCCTGGGACTGATCCCCTCCGAAGACCTCATCGCCTAGATGGCCATTGGGACAAGACCACAGGAACCAGATGAGTCCTCTGCACAATCTGACTTTGTTGCAGCCTAGAATTAAACTCCTGGTTTCATCCGGCCAGAGGAGAATGACACACTATTTTGCAACACTAATTCCCCATTTAATACTGTAAAGCTGCTTTGACACAATTAGCATTGTAAAAAGTGCTATATAAATAATGGTGACTTGATTTGACTACCACAACAAAATTAACAAATGTTCTGACTCTCGCACACTTTTCAAAACCTTCTCTTCTCTTCTCTTCTCTTCTTTTCTCTTCTCTTCTGTCCTCCTCCCCCTCCTCCTTCATCTGAGCCACCATTCCACCTAATTGGACCAAACATCAGCAGCCTTTTCCAGCCACACATCACAGACGTCGTACAGCCAGACCCAGAGCACAGCTCAACGACACCCCTCACCATGGAGATGACAATGCCAGAGCCCCCCACAGATGGAAAGCTTCTGCCCACCATGAGCACGGAGCCTGCGATGACAGTGCCCACATATGCCCCAGAACCGAAGCTCCAATGTGAGTCTGACCAGGGATGTGACCAGGCAACCGTCCCTGTGGGAATTTTGGTGGAGATTGATTCTGGTGAGGATTGTCTGATTGACTGGGACATGGAAATACTGCCCCCGACCCTGCACCATGTGCTCTTTCCTCATCATTGCTGGTTTTAGCCAGCACAGAGACTGATTCATCGCCATGTATTATCTGTGATCTGTTATCGGTGGTCCTACCCAACCTCCCTCTCCCACCTCCACTATTTAACACTGCCAATCCTCCAGCTCTATCTCAGCTGGTTTCCTGCAGACCTTCGTCTTCCCCTTTGACACCTTGCAGTGATGTGAAGCCTCAGGTCTCACAGTCACCAGCCTCACCTGATTGAGAGGATCCTTTGGCTCTGCCTCTGGCCTCTAATCCCTTTGCTCCATCTCTGCCCATTGACCTGTTGGCCCCACCTTGGCTCCTCTCACCCTCAGCTCCACCCTGAGTCCCTCAGCCTTATGGCTCCACCATCCCTTAGCCTTGCCACTCCCCCTTTTTATACTCCCCCAGTTTGGGAACCACTGTGTAAAACTAAATGAAAATTAGATTTTTTCCCCTTGGGAACTAGCTGAATTAATATAATTTAATAATTTATAAGTTTTGTATATTTTATATCAGTTAACATTTATTTAATTTCAAGTAACAAAAAAATGTTTTGTACAGTTTTAATTTTAGTTAGCTATAAGAATCCTATCTCAGCCTTTCTTCTCAGCTCAAACTTCATTTAGCACTCCCCAGCAACCCACCTCCTTCCCAGCTCCTCTAAGCATTGGTTTTAACAGCTAGCCATTAGTCAAAGCTGTCCTTGTTCTTGTACTCTTTTTTACGTCCTGAGGTCTGTTGCAGAAACCCATATTTGGTGGCTACTCGGGTAAGTTTGAGTTTAGTTTCAGCAAACTCTTTTTTTTTTTTTTTTTGTCTGGCTCAAGGTGGATTGGTTTTTAGCTGTGTGATCACAATGGTAGCTTAAGCTACACAGCTATCCTGCTCCAAGCAAGTTTTATACTGGGTAATGAAACTTGTCAAATCAGCTGACGAAAGTGACATATATCTGATGCAATAAAATCACTCCCCCTTTATCTCTTGCACCAAATTAATTCTGAAGACAAAACGGTTTAACTTTGCTGCAAATTATTTGATTTACCTTATATGAATTATATATTTATTATATTGTTATATTGTTGTATTATATTGCTTTACACCTAAGCAGTTATATATTTGACCATTAATACTAAACTTTTCATGTAAATTAATACAAATACATACATATAAATAAATCTTTACAATAAATAGTTTTTTAAAATAACTAAGCTTGTAAATTAACAATTACAAAAATTCAGCTGATTCACTTGCATTGATGTAGTCAGACATTTTCTTTTAGCTGCCTAAACGTTCGCAGCAACAGCAGTGTTTCTTCCTGTCTTGTAAATGTACATAAATTCATGATATTCTTTGCTATAAATTCTTGCTATGTGTACTGCGTTAGACTAACCGAGACTTGTCATAGCACTTGCATGTTGTTGCTCTTTTGTTGGTTTTGATTGGTTCTATTGTCCTTATTTTTAAGTCGCTTTGGATAAAAGCGTCTGCTAAATGACTAAATGTAAATGATATCTTCATGAAGAGCAGATGGATGAGTTGCACTGATTCTTTAGACAGAAGTGAATCAAACTGATGCGCTTTATGTTTCGTGTGATTGGCTGTTCACTGCAGAAGTCATATTTCAGGTGCACATGCTTCAGAGTGAATCATAAACTCTGAATCAAATTTGAGTTCAGTGAGCTCACAACGTTCACTATAAACGTCCTCTGTCAACTCAATCTAAACTGAGTTGTTTGTTTCATTTTGACAACTCTCAACTTACTCTGAAACAAAGTTTGTTCAATTAGCTTCATGCAACTATATGGCTTTGGACACATAATGTAGACTAATGTAGACAGAATATTGTAGACTTTCTATGTTCAATTACTTTTTGATGTAAAATAAGAGATATTCTGTGTGTATGGAGAAAAAGCAAAGCAATTTGGGTTGTCATCCTCCAGAATCAGGGAATTCACTCCAGAACCTTCGTGGTTTTGCCATGTCCTCTTCCACACCAACATCATGGCCTAAAAAATGGCAACAACAACAAAGAATGCAATTTTTTACAAAATGGTAATACTATCTTTGTAAAGGTGATCAGATGTGCCATTTCCCAGGGACACATTCTGGCAAGAATTTCTGTATTGCCTAAAATATTGAAGTTTTGGCTTTGTTTTCCTGTTGTCATACTTGCTGAAGGTAATGATCTAAAGTAGTTTGACCAATAACATGCAGGAATTGTACATCATCGACCAATCGTGGTGCGAGAGAAGGTGGGATCTACAGAGAACAGTCAAAGCAATGCGCATACATATCAGGTGCGTTCGACTTGAAGCGGCGCTGCGCAGACCAGTCATTGTATGACATCAAAGTACCGTGAGAACGATTCGAAAGCATAAGGTGCCATCTGCTCTGTTCTCTATAGCTCTCATGGTACTTAATGTCATTCAATGATTGGTCTGTGCAGCACAAACAGCCAAAACCTGATTATTTTAGGCAATATAGAAATCCTGTCCAGAATGTGTGCTCAGAAAATGGCACATCTGTTCACCTTAATCTTTGAGAAAATAGCAAGACCTTCTAATCATTATTTCAGAATTCTTCATCACTAATAGATTTATAATTCATATAGCACTGCTGGTAATTGTTCTAATTATATGTTTAATAGTTTGATCACTTCATGGCAACAGTTTAATTATAAATTTAGGGCTGTCAGATTTAACATACTAACTTTTTCTTAGATGTATTAAACATGGACATGTTAACACATGGAAGCTTTTTTAATATAAAGAACAGTCATAGGGCCAGATTTACTAATAACTTGCACCAGCGTAAACCTCCTTTAGGGTTAAATAACTACTCTCAGTATTTTCTAACGACACAAGGTGAAACATTAGTGATGAAAAAAGCTTGGACAGTCATTTTTGTGGCTGAGCTTATTGTACATGCATTTGTAGGAGTGTCCCTTTTGGAATAAATATTTATGGCAGGAGAGTATTTGAATGAATCATCCAACATGATTTACTAAGGTTTACGGTAGTCAATTTACTGGTATTTGCGGCATTATTTGCCGCCCAAAAAAGCATGTCTTAACCCACTTTGCACTTGACATGGCTGCAATTATTGCTGCCAGGAGGAGGCACCACAGAGAGTGTGTTTTTGGTTGTAAGGGAAAGATAACCTTGTTCAGCTTACCAAAGAACCCAGCTTTAAGTAAACAGTGGATGCAGTTTGTTTTTCCAGGGCAGCAATGAAATTTTGCAAGTGTGTTTGTTGACGAACGTTTTATAAACAAGGCCCAGTTTGACACTGGATTTGCACATCATTTGATACTGAAAGATGGAGCGGCCCCAGCTATAAAAGATTCCGGTCATGATTCGTAACTGCAGACAGTAAGGGAAACAGCATCAAATGTCTGCGTTTTGTTGGCAATCGGCACTCAGTTGTATCTTTCTTTTATAAATATGATAAAACTAAAGACTCTGTGGAGATATGAAGGATGCAGTACTACTCTATAGGTACTCAAGATTAACATGAGATTGGGTGAATCTGTGTGTGTTAGGTCCCCTTTAAAT
>JAUZSZ010000120.1:4673431-4685407 GCA_034780575.1 Labeobarbus marequensis | reverse complement strand
TGCTGTCTATGCAGGGTCAGAAAGCTCTCGGATTTCATCAAAAATATCTTAATTTGTGTTCTGAAGATGAACAAAGGCCTTACGGGCTTGGAACGACAACAAAGTGAATTGATTACAGAATTAATGACAGAATTTTCATTTTTGGGTCAACTATCCCTTTAAGTCTTTTATTTATTTATTTTGTGTGTTGTCATCTCTAACTTGTTCATGAGGAAATATTTACATGTCTCTTTTTTTCATAATTAGTCACTCCTCCAGTGATTATTCCGACTGGATGGCAGATGCAGGAATAAGTTTGCGACCAACTGCGTCTCCATCTCGTCGACGTGCAAGGCGCAGGATCAGCAGCTCTGAGGAAGAGGATGAGGAAGACGAAGATGTACCAGATGAGGAGCAAACAATTGATGAAGAGGAACAGGTGTCTTCACCCCGAAAGCACAAGAAATCCAAAAGCGAAACACCAAAGGTGTACAGCACAGCCGTTACTGTCACTATTACAAATTCTCATATGATCCTTTTAAAGGGTTTCACCTTGGTACTTTAGTAGCCCACCCCTCCCCCTCCCAGTTTTGGTTTCCTCAAATTCCTAGTTGTAACTCTGGAGAGACGTTTTTATTATTGGCTAGCACTTCATTTAGGCCTGTGTTGGGGGAAAAATGTTTTTAAAAATAACTATGTGAGTTTTAATGCCCTTTTTTAAAATTTGTTGTCCTTAGCAACCAAAACCGGGACCACCCATTAATAGAGAAATCTCAAATGAGTTCCGGCCCTCAGCATGGATTACTGACGTCATTCCCCGAAAGTCCCCCTTCGTCCCTCAAATGGGAGACGAGGTACAGAATAAGTTTTCTTTCATCTCATCTGTTTTAATGTACAGCTAATTCATGTCTAAATCGGATAAAAAGCCTTTTTAATGTTTGTTTGTTTATTTATTTTTTGGATCTGTCCACAGGTCATCTATTTTCGTCAGGGTCATGAAGCATATTTGGATGCAGTCTGCAGGACTAACCTGTACCCCATTAACCCAGACAGACAGCCATGGAAGAAGCTGGCGCTAAGAGTAAGATCAAAACAATTCTGGGATTTTTTTCTTCTGACACAGTTGATTTTATCAGATGCATCCCTTCATAAGTGCTTTGCAAAACTTTGCATTGATCTGATCTTAACAGTATGCATATATACATTGGTAACTAAACTAATACCAGTCATGATCTGAAATGCCTGAGTTTATCATCAAAATGATCTGTATAATTACCTCCCAGAAGTGTCTTGCATGATTAAGTTGACATACACTTGTGTTTGTTGTATTTAACCTTGAACATGCTTTTAAACAATACATGCAACTTGCCTAACTTTGAATCTTTTCAGCATGTCTGGCTTTGAAAATCATAAATCATTTGTTTTTACCAGGACCAAGAGTTTGTAAAAATAACAGGCATCAAGTATGAAGTGTGCCCTCCAACCCTGTGCTGTCTGAAACTGACCCAGATTGACCCTGGAACAGGCAAAATAACAGACCGATCCTTTTCAATAAAGTAAGTTGGCAAGATATGAGTTGAAATTTCAATTATATTGGCATAGATGCGTCTTGGTGTAGATTAAGCAAAAGTACATGTTTTGGTGCCATTTTTTTCTTAGATATCATGATATGCCGGATGTAATTGATTTTCTGGTGCTGCGTCAAAGCTACGACGAGGCACGGAACAGAGTGTGGAGACCGAGTAAGTTTGGAGGCATGAGTCGATTGAGTTTATTTTGGTAGCCTGCATCAAAATTCAATCATTCAGCTTTCTACAGAAATAAAACATTGAGTCATGCCTGTCCTGGTTTTCGTGCTTTGATTTCTGTAGATGATCGGTTTCGCTCTGTAATTGATGACGCCTGGTGGTTTGGGACAATAGTTTGTCAGGAACCATATCAGTCTGAATATCCCGACAGCCTTTTCCAGTGCTTCAAAGTCAAGTAAGCCCAAACTGAATTATTGGATGGTGTGCTCTGGTCCTTTGGCAGTGGTTTTTAACTTCATGTTTTTGCAGATGGGACAATGCTGAGATGGAAAAGCTGAGTCCGTGGGACGTGGAGGCTATTCCTGAAAACGGTACTTCTGACCACTTGAGCATTATCTTAAACCAAATACCCAATGTATGATTCTTGCACTGGGTTTATTTTTCCTTCTTTTCTTTTTTTTTCCCAGTTGAGATTAAATCAGCAGTCTTTGTACTAAATGTTTAGAGTTTGTATGTTCGCTCCATTTCTAACAGAAAGGTAGCAAGTGGTCTATTTATTGGGTTATTTGGATTTGTGCAGCTGAACAGCCAGAGTCGGAGAGTGCAGGAGTGCCAGTGACAGATGAGGAGATGATTGATATCCTGTATAAATCCCAGGAGGGTGAATGGGGGAACAAGGGTCGAGACCAAGAGAGTACACGTATCGTTGCAGGCATAGAACAGCTTGTGACTGTCGGTGCGTTATCCTATTGTATCCTTTTCTTTTCTTTTTTTTTTTGCCATTAAGCAACTCAAATTGATTGAACCACTTGGACTTAAAGGGATAGTTTAGGCAAAAATGAAAATCATCATCTTTTACTTACCCTAATGCCATTCCAATCCCATGACTCAAATTATTATTATCATTATTTTTATTTTTTTATTATTTTTTGTCAGTTTTAAAAGCTTCCAAAAGGTTATGAAGACATTTGTAAAAGTAATCCATATGAATTTATTTATTTTTTTTGGATTATGTAGATTTTCTGTGTATGGACAAAATTGAAAATGAAAAATATCTTCAATTGTGTTCCAAAGATCAGTGATGGACTTCGGGGTTTATAACAACATGACTAAATAATGACAGAAAAGATCACTTTTCTGTAAACTAACCCCTTTATCTGTGACCCTTGACATATGAAGTGTCAATTTCTGGCCTTTTCAACAGATATCACAGCACCTTTCTCTGGTCCGGTTGACCTCACTCAGTATCCTACATATTGTGCTGTCATTGCATATCCCACCGACCTTAACACCATCAAACTGCGACTCAAGCACAACTTCTACAGGTTTGTAGCTTAATAGGTGTAGTCCACCTGAAAATAAAAATGGTCACCATTCACTCAACCCTGTAACATTTCTAAACCCATATGAAAGTTTTTGTTTCATGGTACGCAAAAGTAGAAATTTTGAAGAATGTTCATGCTGCTCTTTGCCATATAACCCATAAGACTTTCTTTCATCTTCGAGAATTTTTTTTTTTTTTTTTTTTTTAATGAAACCTGAGAGATTTCTGTCCTTCCATCAAAAGTCCATACCACCAAGACTTTAACTCAAAAAGTTCATAAAAACATTGTCAGAGCAACCTAAATGAATTGAGTGGTTTAATCCAGGTCTGCTGAAGAGACACTTTATATGAACAGATTTAATTTTATTCATATAAAATTAAGGCTTTTGTTCATATAAACACTGAACAATGCGCATACATAGAGCACGTCAAATATTGTCACTGACAGCTCGACTGTATTTGCTTGACGTGCAGCATTTTGCAAAAGCTTAAACATGCATGCATGTTAACCCCATTGGACTCACTACTGTTATGATCCTTTTTTGTACGAAGAAGAGCATTTTGATCATTCTTCAAAATAGCTTATGTCTTACAGAAAGAAAATGGAATGCGTCTGAATGAATGAGAGTTTGAATGTTTTATTTTTTGTTGTTTTGTTTTAATGTTTCATCTCATTAGTGCATATGTCTACTTTTGGTGTGATTTAACATGTTTTGGGGGTTTTAGGAGACTGTCTGCATTGATCTGGGATGTAAAACACATTGAACAAAATGCCAAGACTTTCAATGAGCCCCGCAGCAAGATTGCAGAGTCTGCAAAAATCATAACAAATGTTCTCCTGAAGTTCATAAGGTTGGTCTTTAGTGAAGATCCATTTGTGGTATTTATGTTTTGTTTTGTAATTTAATAAACTTTTTTTTTTTCTTCCACAGTAAACCTCGCTGTACAGATATTATGGAGATCTACAATGCAGTTGAAAACATGGAGTACTCTGACGATGAGGTGAGTGTATTTGTTTCACCTGTGTTTTCGTTGCCTTTTCTGGAAAACATGAGATTGATTCGGATGTGGCTTTTAGGACATGGATGATATTGATGCACCTGGAACCTCTGCAGGACAAAGACTTCGCCAGGTAGTGTAAGATATTAAATGTATATAACTGTACACTGGACTGTAATCCCAGTTTTTGGGTGGAATGAGAGTATATACTGCACATTAGTAGAAATGTCAAAAGAGATCATGTTACACTCTTGATTATCCTACTATATCTGCTCTTTGATTTTAAAAATTCCATCACTAAACAAAAGAAGTTTGTTCAGATGGAAAAATGAATGTGTTTTAAGATGTTGTTTTGTGTCTTGATTTCGTCAGCCATCACTGGAGGTTGTGCAGGACAGGGATGCATGGAAGGACCACTGCAAACGTTTGCTGGACTACATGTTTGAGTGTGAGGATTCAGAGCCGTTCCGGGATCCTGTAGATCAGAGAGAATATCCTGTGAGTCCAAAAAACAATCAATGGAATAATGTTAGGGAAGTTGTTATCTGTCTTAATCTGGAGGTGTGAATCCGATCTAAAGGTGGGATCGAGCATTGTCAGTAGAAACAGGAAGTGTATGTATTTTGGAATTTTTTTTTTTTTTTTATAATTTTTTGTTTTATTTTTAAATTTTTTTTATTACGCAGGTCCTACTGTAGTTAATAATGGTTTGGTATTGGTAATGTGCCATTTTTTGTGTCCCTAGGATTACTGTAATATTATCGACACCCCTATGGACCTTGGAACAGTGCGGCAAACTCTTGAAGAAGACCGCTATGAAAATCCCATAGACCTTTGCAAGGACACCAGGCTTATTTTTGCCAATGCTAAAGCCTACACGCCAAACAAACGGTCAAAGGTAATGCATTCATGTCTTGGATAATCTTGTCTTTTTCTGCCTTTTCTTCTTTCTGCTTGCCTTTTTGCTTAATTCTTGAAGACAGTTTTTGCGCTATTTGATTTAACAGATTTACAGTATGACTTTGCGACTGGCAGCGTTTTTTGAGGAGAGTATACGAAAAATCATTTCGGACTATAAGACTGCCATCAAAAGTAGCTTGAAGCTGCGACGCAGTCAAAGATTCAGAAAAAAATTACAGCATCAGGAGTTGGCTCCTTCCAGCCAAGGATCCACACGGTAAGCGGATCCCCCTGCCAGTTTTATGCTGCTGTCTCTTATTGTTTTTTTTTTGTTTGTTTTTTCTTCTGAATAGTTTGCATTCAGAAAACAAACCTTTCCCCCCCCCCCCTCTTGACCCTAGTCAAAAGAGGGCTACTATAAAAACTCAGGAAAACACAGAACAGTCTACAGCCAAATCTACCTCAGCCAAAGTGTCTGGACCAGAGCGCCGCAGAGTCAATGAAGCCAAGGATACCTTCAGACGGAGTTGCTCATCTTCATCCGGTAAGATGGATAACTTATGAAAATGATTTGTTTCTGGTATTAAAATATAAGGCACTCTGTTGCAACAACACGTGTACAGGTCAGTTAAATTGAAAATGTAAATCAACTTTTATTTTTAAGTGAACTGCCTATTCACATGAAGAGGTGGAATTTTTGTGGAATTTTTCAAAAAAAAGGACACAAAAAGCATTAAGTGGTTTTTATGAGCAGACTTGAGACTGCATTATTCACTGACAGTCTTCCCCTCCAATGAGTTGTAAACTCTACAACCACTCGAAAACCAGCTCAGTACAAGTAGTGAGTGAATAATTCAGCCTGGTTTTATGAACTGGATCCACTACTTCCACAAATGGTTGTTCCTGTTGAATGCACAATTGGCTCCATTCTTTAGAAACTCACCAGGTGGAGCCGTTTATCCATTGACCAGATGTTATAGACAATAAATGAGTAGAAAATACTGTTAAAATTGATTCCTTCTATAACATGGGACTTTCAGAAACTCTGGAATTACCGTTAGGTGCTAAAGACAGTTTGTGCTTTTGATAATAGGGTCTGATCATGACAGCAAACACTCTCCGAGTCAGTCAGAAGAGGATGAGGAACGTTCATCCTCATCTCGTGTCTTCAGACGAGAGACTAGAGCCACAAGAAGAGCTGCACAGAATAATGGAGCAAAACGCAGACATGGTGGGATCCTTTAGACAAACTGTTAAACAAACCCTGTGTGTGTCATTGTGTGCGGTTCAGTAGAAATTTCAAGCACTTTCAGCTAGTGGAAAATGACATGTACTTATTTTGACAATAACAAATTACCTGTCAAATTTGCCTTATGTGTCTTAGAGGGCCATGCCAAGATGAACGGGCACAGCAGGTCACACGAGCGTCAGAGACCACGACCCTGCAGCGATTCTGACCAAGAGCCTTCACAAGGCTCTGATGCCTCAGAGTACGAGTCGTCATCATCTGTCAGTCGCCGGCCGAGGGCTCGCAAGACTGCCATGGCAGCAGTTAATAAGATGAAACTCATGGATACCCTGGAAGACGATGAAGGCTCGGACGAAGGGGGGTGTGGAGGCAGCACCCGACCTGCGACCCGTGCTAGCAAACGTTCTGCTGTTATTCAGAGCAGTTCTGACTCAGAAGAGGAAGAAGGTAGAGACATCTACACAGCTTAAGGTCCTACACACTGACTCCCAAATTTTTGTATGCGTTTTTTCGTATTCGTCATCCTTTCCTATCAAAATGCTTGCTACAGATGCAAAAGCGCAGAAAATCGAACCCGATCTGAATTTTTTATGATGGACAAAAGTTCCGGAGGGAGTGTGTAAACGTGATTGACACAAAAAAATTCAGACAAGAATTTCGGACTCAGACCTTTACCCTTACCATATAGTAAGTGCATGTAGTTATTTAATGTTACTCAGTACTTAAATGTATAATTACAGAGCAACAAGGACACCTTAAAACAAAGTGTAACCAATTATTTTATAAATTGAATATTAATATACAACTTTAAATTTAAATGGACATGTTGAAATCAAGCATTTTGTAATCGAACAATCAATCATTCAATCAAACATTTCAAGTTAACAAGTAAATTAAGTAAATAGTCAGTAATAAAATGAAAATCAAAGATACTAATTACAATGGAAAAAAAAAAAATAATACAATTTATTTTTAATATAATATATAAATGACTGGGTATTATGTCAGGCATTATTGTTGCATTGATATTGAATATTTAAAATGCATGTCATGATGGGCAATCCCAGGGTGTGTAAAAGACCTCTAACCATGTTAGGTATTATTTCAAAGATATAAAAAATGTCTGCAGAATCATTCATAACAATGTAATAATTTTGAACAATGTAATAATTAACTTCCTTTTCACCTGCCGTCACCAATCCTTGTCATTTTTCAGCTCACTTTCAACTGCATGTTGTACAGAGATCATGTCCTCTCCTCTGATCCCATTCTATTATGAAAAGCTCATTTTTAATGATCCAATCAATTCCTGGTGCATAAAATCAAGTCCCACCCTGTAGTTTTTTTCTCTCATTGAATATACTGTTTAGATGAAAAATGCATCATAAAATGAGTTGCAAACTGTTTATGATTAACTAAAACTGCAGTTATTAAAATTAAATGTATATGCTAAAATATTCTAGTTGCAATGAGCTTGAAATAACAGAAATATTACATGAAAAATTTGAAGGTGAAGCTATATAGAAAAATATTAAAGCTTTAAATAAATATAGAAATATATGACACTGTGTGTGTGTGTGCGTGTGTGTGAATGATCAGACTTGAAGCAACAACACATCAGCAAGCACATTCTTGTCATAATGGGTTTATAAATGCAAATTACTGTAAACAACACATTAATGATCATTGCCACCAAAATAGCTGTTTAACCACACTCAGTGTCTCTTTTTTTTATTCTCTCTCTTTCTCAGGATGTGTTATAGTGCTCATGGTGCATATGCCCAGAGTAAACTGGCCCTGCTGCTGTTCTCCTACCACCTGCAGGACCAGTTGTGGGTAAGAGGTGACCCTGTAACAGTTAACGCAGTGGACCCAGGCATGGTGGATACAGCCCTGTATGACAATCTGTCTAGCCCGGCCCAGCTGGCCAAGAAACCTTTTGCAAAACTGCTCTTCAGGGTAAGGCAAATCATATTGCCCTCTATAAAACCTCATTAGTCAAGTTTACTGGAAGATAATAATTGCCTGGACATATTTGGAATGCTTTATTTCACTTAAATAACTTGCCAAACTTTGGAAAGTCAGCCAAACTAGGCCTGAGTCACTGGCGTGATGGTTTATTCAGACATCTGTCTGTGCTTGTCAAAGAATTCTTGAGGTGTAGAGCTTTTGTGCCGCGTTTATTGACAGGACGGAGAGAGGACAGGAAATAAGGTGGAATTTGACTAGACTAGACATTAGAGTGAATGTACCGCTTTTTAAGTGGTTGTAAACAAACATGCAAATTTTCAATAACAATAGGACAATAATTGTTTTCATATTATAGACGATAACCGTAAAATGAAAAATATTTCAAATCTGTACTATTTATGATAAACAAATTAAGGAATGAATGAGTGGATGGATGAATAAATAAATAAAATAAATAAATAGAAAATATATGAATTAATTAATTTTCTGAGGCTTGCATGATATTGCAAAATATAAACTATAGGTAACTATTATTTTGAAATTAGTAGTTGAGAAAGTTTGGTCACATTATTTTACGGTCCAATTCTCGCTACTAACAAACCATTAAAAATGACTTTTTCCTCAATAAATTCCTAATTTGCTGCTTATTAATAGTTATTAAGGTAGTTGTTAAGTTTAGGTATTGGGTAAGATTAGGGATGTAGAGTATGGTTATGCAGAATATGTGCTTTACAAGTACTAATAAGCAGCCAAGATGTTAATATTAGTGTTGCTAATAAGCAGCTAGTTAATAGTGAGAATTGGTCCCTATACTAAAGTGTTACAGAAAGTTTTATCTGAAATAAACTAAGTTTAAGATTTTTATATTTTGTATGTATATTTGTATTTGTATTTAATTTTATTATTATTGTTTAATAACCCTTGTTGGGACCCCTACTATTTAGAAGCTCTCTTAAATTTTTTCTTTATTTTTTTTTGTTACATTTTTAATTAAAAAAATAACTTTATATTCCTTCTCAGTCCAGTATATAATTCCCAGCTTTCATATCTAATATACATTAAATTTAGTGAGTTCATGAATATTCTCCCTCAGATACATTGCGTCTGTGTGTAACACGCTTTAGAGTTACTGACAAAGGCCTTTGTGAAAGGTGCACTGTTGAATGACAACACTTTATGACAAACCCACCTGGCCCAATATGTTGCAATAGGGCATTGTGATAGTGCGGTGTATCCCGGGAGACACTGTTTTCAGTCTTGCTTTTCTTTTTCTCCATCTGTCTGTCTCACTCAGTCTCTTGGAATTCGTCTTGAAATCTAAAGATTTGGAGCTGCTGTGTCAGGGTGAACAATAATTGGATTTAGCTTGTCTCTGCTTCAAAGGTGTGTGTGTGTATTTGTGTGTGACTGTGTGTGTTAATCAGACATGATTCTTTCATCTTCCTTAAGAATATTTGTTACACCTCTTGAATTCCAGATCAGTGTAAGAAAATGAATACAAGAATGAGAAAAGAAAAATAAAATATACAATTACACATTCGCGCACATAAACGTATATAGTATCTCCAGATTTTTAAATGTGATTTTAGACTTTTGGATCTCACTGTTTACAATATATGTTACATGCCACCTATATACGGTAACCTCACTGATGTGTTGGCTCAAAATGATCAAAATTGCTACCATTTTCGCAGGTTGTTTTACTGTCATCCCTCATCCAATCATAGAGTTTCTTTCTGCTCCATTAAATTCAGCTGAGTTTGTGCTAAAAGAGCTTCAGAGATGATCAGAATAGCAAACAGCAGCACATGATAGTGTTGCATTCTCTGTCAGAACAGTATATAATTCATTTTTATGTGTAAACAACTCTCTTTGGTTATGCGCAATAGACAGGGTAAGGTAGCATACGAAAACCGCAACAATAGGCAGTGACCTTCGTCTCTTCTCAAGGGGAATTATTTGTACTACAAAAGATAATTCAACATGTAATCTGTTGAATACAAATGTAATTTCCGTGAAACTCATGCCCTTGTTGAGGTGAGGTGTTTTGATATTGATTTATTGTGATCGTTATCAGCACGGCAATATCCTTTTGCAGGGTGCTTATTTACGAGTCGGGTTGAGTCACGGTTCATGGCGTCCATTATGTATTCGGCACAGGAATTGCTGTAGAAAACCCAGAAATTACGAGTCTCAGTGAGGACAGTGTGCTCTACGTGTTTAA
Source organism: Labeobarbus marequensis (assembly GCA_034780575.1). Classification (NCBI taxonomy): domain Eukaryota; kingdom Metazoa; phylum Chordata; class Actinopteri; order Cypriniformes; family Cyprinidae; genus Labeobarbus; species Labeobarbus marequensis. The sequence continues at coordinate 4,675,013 of JAUZSZ010000120.1, read as the reverse complement.
AAGTGGACAAATTATGAATGTCTTGAGGGGAAATATTGTTATGACATAACAGGCAAAGGCTTTAAAAATAGAAATGCACACGCACTGTAGAGAATAAAATTTTTCGGCACTTGGCGGAAAGAAAAAACGTGAAGGTTTATCCAAGAGCAAAAAATTTCATTGAGAAAAAAAGTGTCAAAGATAATGATGTGTTTTAATAGGTTTTTTTGTTTTCTGAAAAAGAGTTTCCTTGCTGTGCACGACATGCATACTGAATGCAAATACACTTTCTGAAGTTTATTTCTGGAACCATTTGTGTTCAGAGAAAGAGAGCAATGTGACATCTTTCCTATAAATCAAATGTGCTTGCTTTTAAACACTACTTTTACATTTACACAGCTTTTCCACCAGTGTACTATTTCTCACCTGACAGCGTTTCCAATTGTCAGAACCTAAACCAAGAAATAAAAAATGCTTGGATATAAAACATTAGGGGTGGGTGGTATGGCTAAAATCTTCACCGTATCTGCCTTATATCACAATGTAGTTCATCTTCAAAATCATACTTTAGAAATTAAATAGCCATGTGGTATTGTCTATTTTTATTTTTTTTTGATAACCCATTGAATTTATAGTAACAATTATAAGGAACTTCATCTCTGTTGATTATTTTCTCTCTTTATTTGGCACTTGATGGATAGAACATGCTTAAGTGTTACTTACTAAGAAACAATTAAGTATAGTATCATTAGGTATTGTGAACTAAGAGTGAACAACATTTATGGTTACACTTTATTTTAAGGTGTCCTTGTTACAGTGTAGTTATACATTTACTGAGTAATATTAATTAACTACATGTACTTACTATATGGTTAGGGTTTGGAATAAGGTTTGGCTTAGGGTTACTTGTATGTAATTTATCAGAATGTATTGTTATTATAATAGTAAGACCGCATAAAAGAAGGGTCAAAGTACACACATCCAAAAACGTATTGGCCAGGTGCAAGATCAAAGGGTATCATCAAATAATAGAAAAAAGATCTGCACACTGTTATTTTATTATAATAGTAATTACATATAAAGTGTAACAAGGGCACCATAATATATAGTCTTACACACAATGTCAGTTTTTCTGCTTTCCTGTAGCTCAAACAAAAAGTAGAGCATGGCGCTAGCAACGCCAATATCATGGGTTCGATTCCCAGTGAAAGCAAGAGCTGAATGTAAAAACTGTAACTTGAATGCAATGTAAGTCGCTTTGGATAAAAGCGTCTGCTAAATACGTAAATGTAAATGCTTAAAAAAATATATGTATGGTATGGTATGTATGTTATGTATGGTATGTATGGTATGTATGTATGTATGTATGTATGTATGTAATTTATTTTGTTTGTTTGTTTGTTGAAAGTGTACTGTCACTCACATAAAAATAATGTAAAGCAGCCCTATTAACTGATAGCCATGCAAATATATATTTATACGACCCAACAAAATCTCTACTTGTTGACACATTTCTACCATTGCGCAGTATACAGGTGCTGGTCATATAATTAGAATATCATCAAAAAGTTTATTTATTTCACTAATTCCATTCAAAAAGTGA
>JAUZSZ010000120.1:4043371-4057272 GCA_034780575.1 Labeobarbus marequensis | reverse complement strand
AGAGGGGCCAGCAGGTCCCAGAGGAGAACCGGGACTCCCAAGAATTGGAGTGAAAGGAGAGAAAGGTGATGCCATTGTCAGTTATTGCTACTCTTATATTATTAACATTTATAAACAAGCCCTTCAAAAAGATGAAAAAGTGACGTGCCAATTGTTCTGCGTTTGCTCCTCAGGTTCTTCTGGCGATGTTGGTGCACCTGGCCTAGCAGGACTACCAGGCCCTGTGGGACCCAAAGGTAAGACCATCTGCTCACAGACAAAGAGAAAAACAAGCTGAGGAACATCAGTGCACTATGTAAAAATTACTATGGTAGCAGACAAATAGATACATACAAGTTTTTTGAAGATGGGCCTACATTTTGGGGGAAAAATGTGTTTTGTCTCTGCAGGTGATGCAGGTGCACAAGGCATACCAGGTCTTCAAGGAGCACCTGGACCCCAAGGCTTCCGTGGAGATTCTGGTGATCCTGGACCCAAGGGTAAATATACCTTTTCTTAACATTTTCCCTTTTGAGAATTTCATGTGAACTTTTTTTTCATCATTTTTTATATTTTTAGGTGACAAAGGACCTGCTGGGCCACCTGGGGTCAAAGGTCAGCAGAAGCCAGCGATACATAGGTTATCACAATAAAGCTGTTTTTCATGTATTTAAGTTTTTATGCTGATGATTATGATTGCGTTGTTTTTTATTACCAAATAAGGTGATCAAGGAGAGAGAGGACCACGTGGTGCTACTGGTGAGTTATCTTACTTACAACTACATATATATATATATATATTAATCAGCACTCGTTGCTGTATGAAGTCAGTGTGGCATTTATTTTCAACATCACAAAATATAATATTTTTTGCCAGGTGAGCCAGGTCAGGTCGGACCAGCAGGGCCTCCTGGTGAGAAAGGTCTTAAAGGATCAGCAGGTAGGTTTCATCACAGAAATAAAACCTGAGTAAAAGAAAGCCTGTATCACAAGTAGAATCAATGCAAATATAGCCTCTTCTGAATTTTATAAGAATTGTGCACTACTATTTTCAAATAAGTTCATATAAATACTTCTATTCAGCAAGGATGCATTAAACATTACAAAAGATGTCTATGCTGTTTTTTAACTTTCTGTTCATCAAAGAATCCTGAAACAATGTAGCGTGTTTTCAACAAAAATATTAAGCAGCACAACTATTTTCAACATTTACAATAAGAGCAGTTTTTAAACATATATATAAAACATATATATATATATATCATATCATGTTTTATTTTCCAAAGGTGCTCCTGGGCCAGATGGTGTTAAAGGAATTCAAGGTAATTTTAAAACTAAGCCTTGGAAAAATATTAGTCTGTGTCTTTCTTTTTAAGCATGCAATCTATAAATTTCTCCTTCATTTAAATTCAAGGAGATCAAGGTCCGATTGGGTTGCCTGGAGCTCGGGGACCCTCAGGGCCTCCTGGAGATGCAGGAATACCAGGTATAAATGAAAAGAACTCACACTAAGAATTCGCACCATGAATAAAAAGATCATTTGTGCTTTTCATGTTTTTTAAACATAATTGTTAATAATGCAAACCATGTAAAGAAAGTTTTTTTCTAAACAGGTACACCAGGACTCCAAGGACCACCAGGTTTGAGTTCACTTGTTCTCAGCTGCATATGAAACAAAACACATCTAGCTTTTTTGTGAAATTGCAGACACAGGTTAACCTTCACTATTTTATTTTATTTTATTACATTACATTACTACATTACTATAGGTTTGCCAGGTATTCCGGGCCAGCCAGGAGCTAAAGGTATTATTTATTTATTTTTAATTTCAATTCAATTCTACTTAATACCATAGCATTATGACTGGAGTGTATATTAGGTAGAAGTGGTATGATGTGTGTGTATATATATATATATATATATATATATATATATAAATACACTTTGTCTTACCACATTATACATGATGTTGTCTCTTTAGGTGAGCCCGGTGAGCCTGGAAGAGTCATTTCTGCAGGTGAGGGAACACAAATGATAATTAGTTTGCAATAATGATAATAATATGGCTCATTTGATGTTTACATCATTCATCATCATCCTATTTCTGGTCACTCCATGCAGGCGCTAATACTAACACTGTGGGTGTACCTGAACCACCTGGATCTCCTGGAGCTCCAGGTCCTGCCGGTCCACCTGGACTTTCAGGTATCATGGATTATCTCAAATGCATTTTGAAATGAAAAGAATCAGTTAAACAGCAGTATGTTCCTGAAATATTGCTATTTCTTTAACCTCAGGTCCTATTGGTCCTGCTGGTCTTCCTGGTCCACCTGGTAAGAGGATTTTTTTTCTATGAAACAAAAAGACTGAAATCAGAACGTTTTAGTTTCCTGCCATTTGAATCTCTACAGGTTCAAAAGGAGATAAAGGAGACAAAGGAGAAGATGGGAAGCCTGGAGTCTCTGAGAGTGCAGGGAGTGAGTGTGTTCACTTTTAAAATGGACATTATAAATGCTTTTATATCATTGATTCACTTTTATCTAAATTAAACAGAGAAAGATGCTTCTGAACCTGGTCCTCCTGGTCCACCAGGACCACCTGGACCGCCTGGGGATGATGGAAAACCAGGGACATATAGAGATTAGTCTGATTTTGTTACAGACAGCATTTCCAGACAGCATTTCTGTATTGTTTGTTACAGTATTAATATTTAATTTCATTTTCCCAAAGGTGTTGGTCAACCTGGTCCTCCCGGTGAAAAAGGTGAACCGGGAAGCTTTGTACCCACTTCAGGTATGCGTTAATTTACTGTACGTACTAGCATTTGAGCTCTTAAATCATGGAATTAAAGTGATCTGACTGTGGTTTGTGTGATCAATCAGAAACCTTCTTTGCTGGACCTCCTGGGCCTCCTGGACCTATTGGACCAAAGGGATCACAAGGTCGATCCAATACACATTAATTTTTTTTTTTCTTGAGACATGTGGACCCTGTGAATCTTAATGTTTACTTTGTTCTGTTCAGGTGATATTGGCCCTCAAGGTTTCCCTGGTAAGACTTGTTACATTCAAACACACACATAAACATAACACTACAATCGTTCTGACGTTTTTTGATGACATGCAAACTTCTATTTGATCTTTCTCTGCTCAAGGCCAGCCTGGATTACCTGAAGAACCTGGCAACGGTTAGTGATTCAAATTAATATAATAAAAAATATATATTCCACACTATTTTACTGTAGTAATGCAGTTGACTGGAAAGTTTACATTATTTTACCCTGAATCCAGGTTTTCCAGGACAGCCAGGGTCACCAGGACCACGTGGAGAACAAGGTCCTGAGGGTCCACCAGGACCACAGGGACCTCAAGGACCAATGGGTCCCATGGGCCCAGAAGGTCCAAAAGGTACAATGGAAAATAGTGTTTCTACATCTGTGCACACATATTTTAATTACACCTTTTTATTATTTAAACAAAGGTGATGCTGGAGTCCCAGGGGCCCCTGGCATTCCAGGAAACTCCTATGGTAGGCAAATAGGCCTATTGATCCAATATCTGCAGTGAAATGAACCATAAACCATTTCTTTAGTGAAAGAGAGAGTTTCAAGTTATTGTTTTTATAAGGTGGAGGATCCAGAAGCGCTCCAGGACCACCAGGTCCACCTGGACCCCCAGGGCCTCCTGGAGCACCTGGTTCGGGTGGTGGCTTGCCAGATGTTGTTCAACAGATTTCAGACTACCTCAGAAGTATGTTTTAAAAAAGGAAATTAAGCATTTTTATGCACCCAAGCAACTCCCTTAAAACCACACAGAACACCTGATCAGTTCACTCAAAAATTAATATTCTGTTATCATTTACTCACCTTCATGTCATTCCAAACGTCTTTCTTTTGTGAAATATACTGTAAAAGAAGATATTTTAAAGAATGTTGGTGAGCAAACAGTTTCAGTTCCCATTGACTTCCATTGTAATTTTGGATTGTAACTAAATAATTTGTAATTTTCCATTGCAATATATCTGAACATTCTTCAAAATAGCTTCTTTTTTGGTCATACAGGTTTGGAATGTCATGAGGCTGAGTAAATGACAATTCTTTTTCATGCAATATCCCTTTAGGAACTGCATAGGAGCTACCCACAACATGAAAGAATTGGGGCAGCAAATGTTGAGTGGAAAAGTGGAAATCTTTTAGAAGTTTTAGTGCCACTAGAAAAGACACCTTTAACTAGTTATAGAGATAAATGAGTAAATAAGCTCCATGACTGTAATATTTAAATTTCTATGTAGGTGAACCCATCAGAGAATACCTGAGTGGACCTCCAGGCCCACTTGGACCACCAGGACCTCCCGGATCAGGCTCTGAAGATTCGCTGGTTAACCGTGTCATTGAATACCTTCAAAGTGAGTGTGAAATGTGTGAGGATTTGTGGCATTTGATAAAATAGCTTTCAACTAATGTGTTTTATGAAAGATTTTGGTGCATCCACAATTTCTTTGGTTGTACATAGGAGATGAGGTGAGGCAGTACCTGATTGGTCCTCCAGGGCCCCCAGGACCTCCAGGTGTGCCAGGTGGATATGGCTTTAACTCTCAGGAAGTTGCTGGACGAATGCTGAGCCTGATGAATGGTAGGACCTGGTTCATATGGCCTAGATAAAATTCCTGTAACATACTACTGTTTGGGTCGATATTATTTTTTAATGTTTTTGAAATAAGCCTTTTATGCTCACCAAGACTGCATTTATTTGATAAAAAATACAGTAATAACAGTAATATTGTGAAATATTATTACAATTTAAAATAACAGTTTTCTATTTGAATATATTTTAAAATGTCATTTATTTCTGTGATGCAAAGTTGAATTTTTAAGCATCATTACTCCAGTCTTTAGTGTCACATGATCCTTCAGAAATCATTCTAATATGCTGATTTGTGCTCAAGAAACAGTAGTTTTTATGAAACGTATCAGATTTAAAGTTTGTTGATTTAAATTTTGTTAATAGCAAGACTGAAACTTTCAGGATATGGAAGACCAAAATACATCTGTTAATTACTGATGTTACTAAGTTTTTTATATAGGAACTTTGTATTGAAATGATTTGATATCTGTTTTGTATGAAATGTGTTGTTTTAGATGCTGGTTTCAGAGGTCTGCCAGGACCTCCCGGTCCCCCAGGACCTCAAGGACCACCAGGAAGTGCCGGAGGACTAGTGTCTTATGCCGTTAACAAAAACAAATCACAAATCCGTGCAGACCCTCAGGAGTATATTAAAAGTAAGAAGTATGTTTTGTTAAATGCAAAGTTCTGTCATGAAACTCTAGATGATGCAGGTTGATGGGTCCTTAATGCAAACTGATGATATTCACAGCATTAAATTACTTGGCACAAGCTGATTGGTTCATGTTGCATACACAGCCAATGAGCTTACTGCTTTACATTTAAATGGCTGGTTAGCATTCACTTGAGCATTTTGCAATGCGCTTTCAGAGTTCTTCTGAATCCCTCCACCTTCCCCGTTATATGCTATTTATATGCTATTTGTGCAGCAGCAGTATGTCTTAATACTCACAGCACCGTATCGCCATATGCATTGGCAGTAGCAAGTTCCTGTACTTTCTTGCAGTAGCAGCAATAATCTACAACTACAGCAATAACCAACAGCAGCAGCATAGCAGATCCATTCTGCCAAGACCAAACACAGTAACACCGTCATATCCATCACCATGCTAAAATCTTCAAAGAGTTGTCATGATAAAATTACATACATTTAACAATATATTGGTCATTTATCATTTCACCACGTGAAATGATTTTCAGCTTATTGGTACTGGTCAATGCATCCCTAATGATACATTTAACACTTTTAACACAATGTTGTTAATTAATCTTTTTATCTCAAAAATTGGAGATGGAGGTAACAGAACGTAATTTGCTTTGTAATTTTTACAGAGGTTGTGTGTGAAAACCAATTAAAATCACTAAGTATATCTGTGAAGCACAAATTTATCTACACCTCTCAGGGAGAACAAGCCTTTTTACCAGTTTGTCAGTGTTTCATTAAAGGCAGATGCTAATGGTTAGAGCATGATAAAACCTTGATATTGTGGCTAATCTAATGTTGTTTACAGTGAAATTATGTAATAATAGAAAGTGAAAAGTTTAACTGATAAAACAAGGGAGTGTGGATATTTGAGTCATATCGCTCATTTATGCAACTCCCACGTACTGAAATGTGGAACTGAACAATCACAAAGGCATATATTGTGGGTTAAGGGTTTTTGTGGGTTGTTGTTTTTGCAGGAAAGAGTCACAGATTTTTATCATCCACTCAGGGCCCTTGCATACACACCTGAGGATGCCGTTTCCCACAAGGGTTGGATTTCAGGTGAGTTCAACAGAGCACAAGACTTGTCGAAAGATATAGTGAACCACCCCCTCTAACGCTTCACCTCCTTATTCTGCTCTGTTCTATTTAGTCGGTCAGGAAAAACCTGACAGACATCAGAGTGCCCCGTGTGGTTTCTCTGTGCTCAGGAAATCACACTAAGCCTGAATGTGTCTCACAATTCACAACCACTGGCTGGTGCAAAGAAAAAGTCAACACAGCTCATCCCCATCCTGCATTCCTGCAAGAATATAAGTATGTAGCAACTCCAATAAATAATAATAATAATAATATAGTATTTTGTAAAAAAGATCTTGTGAAAAAGTTAGTACACCCTCTTGAATTCCATGGTTTTCTGTATCAGGACATTAAAAAAAAAATCACTGCAGACTCTACAGGCCTCACTTAACATGTGAAATGATAAAGTTCACGACAGTACAATTAGAAAATGCGGGACAAGTATGGCATGTTTGGAAGGCTTGCCAGAAAAAAAAGCCTCTTCTATCTGAAAAAAAAGCATGGCAGCATAGTTTAGGTTTGCAAAGTTGCATCTAAACAAACCATAAGACTAGAGCAATGTCCTTTGAACAGATGAGACCAAAGTGGAGAAGTTTGGCTATAATGCACAATGCCACGTTTGGTGAAAACCTAAAGAGCGTATCAACACAAACACCTCATCCCAAAAGTCACACATGTTGGTGGAGGGCTGATGATATTGGGCTTGGTTTGTAACCACAGGATCTGGACACCTCACAGTCACTGAACCAACCATGAACTCCTCTGTATTCCAAAGTATTCTAGAACCAAATTTGAGGCCATATAATCAATAAGTAAATAAATAAATAAATAAAATGACAACTCCAAAGAGAGAAACAAAGACAATTACAATAAAAATGTACAAATAATATTTTGGTAAAGTGTTCCACATGCATGAAGAGGGAACATAATGTAGCAATGTCAATGTACAGAGTTCAAAAGTAATCACTCTATATCTTCATCTTTGCTGCCTGTTCAACCACAAGATAAACAAGAAATTGAAAAAGTTTGAGACAACAATCATGCACACATTCCAGATCAATAACTGCTATACCACACTATTAATACAGCCTATTAAAACTTTCCTTGAGCTTTGTGACACAGGTGTGCATTTCACAGCATGTTTTCAACTTGTACGGAATGACCTAGAAAGTGCTTTCAGTTTCGTCATTTCCCTTGGTTACCTATAATAAAATAAAACTCAGAATTTGGGTAACAGAGGCTGATACTAGACACTGAGGGGGCGATTTCTGCCTGCAGCCATTATGTTGTGCAAATGGAGGTAGGGATGTATATGCCGAATGGTTTCATCACTCTTCAAAGCCCCAGTCATGTCTCAGACTGTGAATAAAACATGAGGTATACACAAGGCACACCTCACAAATAAACCGCTAGGAGAGCCAGCGCAGATGAGGAGGGAATGCTTTTGATTTAAGCAGCATGAGCAATCCTACTTGAGTTTCCTAAAGTTCTCTTCTATTTATGCCTCAGACTTCCACTTGTACATTTTTATCTTGTTTTATATAGGTCACATTTAATGCGTATAATGCGATTGTTGCTGCACATAACTCAGATTAAAATGATCAACAAGCCCTCTATCCTTATAAATCCTCAGACGGCACAACCATAGATCACCCGCAATCTGTCTGCTGGCTGTCGAATTTGCACACAAAAAATGCCAAGAGTTGACTGAAAATCCAATCTGATGGTCCTAACACAACTTCCAAAAGACACTAAAGAGTTTCATAAAATCGACCCAAACACAAAACAAACTATGGTTGCTGATTTTACGTGTCGGTCAGAAAACACGTCCTGTCAAAGTGGATGGTTCTTGGCCATTATAAACTGAAAACTGGACCACACTTTATGCTGACAGTCAAAAATGTGTATCTATCTATCTATGTGAGAGTGTTCATGTAGGACTAATTCATTTTCATGTCAACGTGAACATCAACCATGGGACAAACTGTCCAGGGACCCATTCAAATTCCCCAAGTAAGGCACATACAGATTTGCTGGGCTTAAAGTGGCCTCCTAGGAGCCAGTCTGATTGTTCCACATTCAGATGGATTGAATCGAAGCCTGGGCCACCTTCAGCTGCACTCCTAAAGCACTATAGCCAAGAAACACCAGGAAATACTTCGACATTTCCTTCTTCCACCTATTATTTGTAATGCCTGCCTGTCATGCTTAATTATGTCCAGTTATGTTGCTACATCCTTAAACATTGGTTTAGATGCTTAGTCTTTCCTATAAGGGATTAAGGGACAGCTCACTCAAAAATAAAAATTCTGTCATCAGTTATTCACCATAATTCCTTTCCAAACTCACATTTCGCTTCTGTGAAACACATATGATATTTTGAAGAATTTTCAGATGTTTTTGTCCAAAATTCACAGTCAGAGTCAAACAAAAAATATCTTCATGTGTTCCATGAAAAGAAAGAAAGTCAAAGAGGTTTGGAACGACATGGATTTCAGCAAATGATGACAGAATTTTCACTTTTGGGTGAACTTTTGCTTTAAATTTTTATAGTTTCTCTTGTTAAAAGAAAGTACATTTTAATATACTTTTAAAAGGGTACTTAATATGGAAATTATATACTTTAAAAGAATATATTTTAGTGCAAACAGAATTGAATGTTTTCAGACACTTAACTACATGTTAACTGCAATTAAATGTAAATCTATTATTGCTTAAATTCATATTAAATTCAATGAGCTAAAGTGAGTGCTTTTTATTCATTCAAGTAGGACTTAAGTACATCTTTAAACAGTATGTAATAAAGAAAGTGTACTGCCAAATGTACTGACAAGCATTTATGGTGAACAAAAATATTAAGATTGTAAATATTTGTATTTTGTCACATTTGTAATGATGAACTTGGAATTAAGTAAAATATATTAAATGTAATATTGAATAAAACACGACAGTTGAAATTAAGTGCTTTAGCGGCAAAATAAGTGTAATTCTTTAAAGCATGACAAAATATTATTAACATATAATTATTTAAAATTACAAAGTAAAACTTTTAATTTGACATTACAAAGTGCATTTTTTCAAAGTGTATTAAGAAACATTGTCATGAAAGTGTCTCTGTTTAAGTGCACTTAAGTGGCCTTTTATATCATTACTATTAATATCTGCAAGTACAGTTTTTAAAAATATACTTTTAAGATTTGAAATAAACCACAAGTGCTCATTCAATACAATGCACTTTTTCACAAGGGGACTGATGAAACAATTGTGAAGTACTGAATGAACTGTGCATCATTAAAGACTATGACTGAACATGGTTCAATTGACATTAGTTGGACTTAAGGGAGGCTGATCTCTTTAGAAAAGTAAACAGAGCATTCATAATATCCCACTTTCTCTTCCGTGAGAGGATATTCCACAATCCCGCTATGTTCCCAAGTCGGTCATAACTCTGAAATTAGGAAAAAAACAAATTCATCCATAAGCCCATAACCCTTAATTACTGGGCAGTCCTTTGACAATCGTGTTTTCAAGGCCTGTTTGAATTTGAGTAAACAAAACCAGGACATGTATTGAATAGCTCTAAACATTTATACGCAAGCTGCACGCTTCAAATGGCTTTATGGGAAAGCCATCATTCAAGAAGGTGCTTTGAGAGCAATTTATCAAACCTTTGATAATAGAGCATGACAATGCATGATATGGAACAAAACACAAGGCTATTCACGTAGTGTTTGCGAGATTTCATCATCCAGCAATTTCTGCTTGTGCCTTTGTTTTGTTGGATAGATACTCTTTCAAAATCGACAAAGCTGAAAGGAAAACCTGATGCCTTACATTATGATTTTGCAAGAATATTCCTATGATAAACTAGACATAAACTAGGTCTAGATAAACAAAAAAGACAAACTCTAGAACAGCATATAAATCATAATTATCATGCTATTTTCCTAAATGCTTATCTTAACAGAGGGTTTCAGAATTACAGTAAAGCACTAATCTGTGTGTCTATGAGCAGAGATACTAAATAGACGCATCAAACTTTAAGTGGTGTCAAGCAGTGAAATCCCAAGAGGCAAATATAAGGGTTGGAGAACAAAGAACCAGAACTGACCTGTTGACCACAAGTGTTTCTGTCTTTTACAATAGCTGAGGCTACAGTACAAAACATATGGTTTTTATTTCTAAGAAATCTTCTTCCTAAATGATCAATAATTGTGAAAATATGCATACAACTGTATAAACGTGCCATAAAATATTCAGAAACTTAAGCAACAATAAGGAATTGTTCACCCAAAAATGAACATTTTCTGAAAGTGTACTCATGCTCAGGCCATACAAGATGTAGTTGAGCCTGTTTCTTCATTGGAACAGATTTGGAGAAATGTAGCATTCTATCACTCGCTCACCAAAGGTTCCTCTGCAGTGAAAGGGTGCCATCAGAATGAGAGACCAAACGGCTGATAAAAACATCACAATAATCCACACCACTCCAGTCCATGTCATGTCTCATGTCTTGAGAAGACAAAATCTGCATATTTGTAAGAAACAAATCCATAAAGGCATTTTAACTTTAAACGGTCACTTCTGGTCCATAATCCATAAAAACGATTCCTCCAGTGAAAAAGCCATCCCCTGTTCCACCAGCATATTTGATTAGAACTGATTTGTACTATTATTGATTGTAACTGGTGCCTGATCTGTGATCTTGATTGATCTGATTTCTCTTCTGATTTAGACAAAAAGACTTTTTCACTGGAGAAAGCAATATTATGGATAAAGGACTAGCATTTTTGCTGTCAGCAAAATTGTCAGCTTGATGTACTTGTTTATTACATCATGCAGCTTTTGTCTTCACAAGATGTTAATTTAATTAATTGACTGGAGTGGTGTGGATTACTTGTGGACTATTGTGATGTTTTTATCAGCTGTTTGGACTCTCATTCTGACGGCATCCATTCACTGCAGAGGATCCTTTGGTGAGACAATGCTGCATTTCTCCAAATCCGTTCCGATGAAGAAACAAACTCATTTTAAATTTTGAAACAAATTGTCATTTATGGGCGAGCTAATCCTTTAAAATAAATATCAGAAGACAGCAAAATATCAAACTAAGTAGCATATGCAACTAATTCATGTTTAAAGCCATGCACACAACTTCTTTTTGTGAAATGTTTGCTTGAAATGTGTGTGCATTCTTTCTTTAAACTGAATTCCATGTAATTTGATATTTTATCCAATGCAGTGTCATTCTATAATTTTCCAATGTGACTTATGAGTGAAAATGGAGGGACTGCACTGTATAATGGACATCTGCATTGTTGAAAGATCAAATGTCACTGAATCACCACCTCTTTTAAAGTTATATATTTTTTTGCTACATTTTTAAAAGAACTTTAAAGAATCATGTGCCTGCCTGCAGGGCCCTTTTTAATTAAACAGACACCCCATCTCTCCTTCACACACCCACAGTAATCACATCATATCAGTGTGTTGATGTCATTGTCTGGGGGATTGGTCTGACGTGTCCCCATGTGCATTAGACAGATTATAAGATTTATTATGTGGGCGTAGTTAATACAACCCTTAAAACTTACTGCTATTTGCGAAGAAATTTTGGATTCCGCCTCCGATGAACTGTGGGCTTTATGTTCACCATTCACTCTGCTGTATTCAGGAGGCTGTTGAGAGGCCGATCTATTGCCCTTGGTCTTCCTGTTCCCGGGGCCCTGATGGACGATGTTTAAGAGATGGAGTGTGCTCTCGTGCTCCTGGTCCGAACTTTCCGCCTGACCACGCTTATAGCGGTCCTCGCAGGTGGAGTGGTGGCGCCGGCACAGCTCTATTCTGGCACGCAAGCGTTCCACTATGGCGCTGTGGAGCTGAGGAACGGCTGATCCTCTTGAAGTGGCGATTGGTGTGACTGATCCTCCCATCCCGACGCCCAACATGGGTGCAAAACCACTTGGGGTGGCCTGAGTCGGAGCCGCCTCTCCCATGACCTTCAGTTCTCCTCTTCGTTAACCCTTTAATGGTCACACCCAGAAAAACAAGGTAGAATTATTCATTCATTCAATTTATTTGGGCGATAAAAACTAAAAAGTTTAACAAAACTAGCATTTTTTTTTATGTGGAATCAAATTTGCTAAAAAAAAATTACCCTGGAAACCCTGGATTTTGTGAAAATACTATAGACACTATAGCTGTTATCAGGAATAATGCTGTGATAGCTTCCTCTATCATAAGAATATGTTTTTAATTGTATATAAAACGTTTTATATCTAAATAAAATTATTCATTTCTGTGCAAATCAGTGATATCAATGCAGAACTTAAAGTGCACTTCTACCATTAATGGACATCTCAACCATTTGGTTGAACATGTTTTCTAAAAATCATTATGCTTTCATTAAACTTTTGTAAGCAATTGATCTGGTATATTCAGCAAACAATCTAAAACAATATTACATCAAAAAATATGCTTGCCTTGACAAAATCTTGAAAAACGATATAGATTTCAGTTAGCAAGGCAATTTTATTTTAAATAACATCCTTATATAATGACTGGGTTTGATTAAAGTTGGCGCAAGAGAAAGCGTTCCTAGTGCAACGGTGTTTGAATAGTTACTTAAACATTACTTAAACAATAGATGTTGTAACAAAGTCCTGGGGGTCTTCTTTAAAGTGCGTCCTGGTAAACGTTATATAAGAAACTATTTTTAAAAGTTGCTACAAATTAAATTCAGTGAACGGTTGCGGAAAAAACTGTCAGTGTTAATTACTTAGTGCACTGATAAAACGATTTCGTGAACTGTGCGCTAAATACGGTTCTTCTTACATCACGTAAACATGTTGAAGTTCTCACAGCAAAATTGAATGTTTGGGAAGCCTTTTTAGAAAATACACTTGTTAGCTGGGTATACAAACTCAATGGAAGAACGCGAAATGACTACCGTTTCTAGTCCTTATACAGCCCGTACCCAAAAGGTATGCTCAATAGCATCTATTATGAAATTAAAATGTGCACAACTTCATTTTTGAGTGTCTATATCTTAACATTATTGCAATACTATGCATTATTACTTTCCAGTGCACTTGGGTGTCTTGCAGCTTGCCAAAATCGCAGCGTGCGCTCATTCAAATCCATGCAAGGTGTAACAAATCCACAGTGTGCTATCAGAAGGCTGAACACAATCCTGCAGCAAGGAATAAACGCAATTTAGCTAATGCATGCGGTTATTAGTCGGTCATACCCTAAACCAAGGGTTCCTGTCAGCTGACAAATAATACACGCAATTATAATCCATTTACTTGGAAGCAGAAATCCGCAAACTTCCAGAGAGTTCAGGCTGTGTACGAGCACTTCCCATCATTGTCATTTAAGAGGCTGTTTACGGTTCCTTGTAGTGATTCCCAAACAAAGTAAATGAGAGTGGCGTTGCAGCGCGCCTGGACTGGCGTTATCGGCGCGGTGGATTGTCAGCAGTCCGAGCGCGTACGGGGTTAGTCCGGAGAGGC
>JAUZSZ010000120.1:3916842-3926913 GCA_034780575.1 Labeobarbus marequensis | reverse complement strand
ACACTGTGTGGATAATGTTAACCAATCAATGCTGTGTGTAGAATAAAGCCCAACTGCAATTGCGGAGCTGGCATCATAAACAACATGAATGGCTGCCATTAGTACAATTTATGTAAGCTCTCTAATTATATTAGCTTTTTTTATTTCCTTTCTGCATATTTGCAGTTGTTTCTGAGCATATCACGATTAATCTTATATGATACCGACATATTTTTATATAAAATGTAAATCTATTTGTTGCACTGTATTTTGTTGTAATGTATTTTTTCCATGACATTTCCAAGGCTTTACTCGTGAAGTGTCTTTAATTTCTTCAAGCATTTCGTGTTAACACTGTGTTTTCTTGCAAAGAGCTTCACATCACAAGCACATTGGGGAGCCCAGAAGAAACGTTTATCTTTGTGTATTCCATTAAACAATATAGAGAAAACTAATGGCTTAATGGGTAAGGAAAGAAGAATCTAATCCTTTGCCTCTTCATGCACTTTTCTGTCTCTGTCTTCTGAGGAACTGGGAATAAAATTCTCTCATCTATTATAAGTGAGTCTTGGTTCTTGTGTTAGACTTCAATTTATAATGAGTTCTGACAAAATGTGTGGTTGCAGCAAGAGGCGTTAGTGTGACCAGGATCTTAATTAAATTAAAATGCAATTATGCTGTCAAAAGCAAAGCAATCACATAATCAATTTATGTTAATGGAAGTATACAATACAATCACCGTGACAATCGCGTATGCATATGTGATCAAAGAAAGCAGGCATGCAGAGGAGTGTGTGCTGTGATGCAATTCCCTGTGGCGTCTCATTGCTCTCTGTGTAACTCTAGCACCATCATGTGGGGGAGATCTCAAGGTCTGATGGAATCTCAACACAACTAATTCAGTGACACATACGCAAAAAGACACATTGTTGGAACGTCCCACAGGCTAGCAGAAGAACACAGTGGGATAAAACCTACACAGCAGGAGAAGTGTGAACAGATGGTTGGACATAAAATATAGCATCTGATTCCTTGTAATTAAACACTTTGATTCAACATAATTAAACACTTAATGGGATGAGAGTTAGAAAAGTCCCCTTAGAGTATGTCGATGAATGACTCGGCTATCTGAACTAGCATTGTGGTTCAAATTAACTGTTGTTTCAATTCTATTTTAGTGCAATAATGAAGCATGTCATATCCTGAGAAAGAGCTTTTGCAGGTTATTTTTGGTTAACATCTCAAATCATGCTGAAGAACATGATCATCAGGGTTTACGCACACTTGTGAAGTTCATGCAGCTCGAGTGCTGTTGTCAGTTCATCTTTTCACCTCAAGTGCTAATTACATAATGTAATATAAAACCAACACATTAAATGCTAAAAGTATTTGAACTTTAGTGATAGCAGACTTTTGGACCACATTGTAGTGTATGTTTTTTATTTGTCTTAGTGCAAACACAGCGAAATGCTCCTGTTTCTTTGGTTTTAGGTACCATTAATCAATAAAACAAGGTATTCCAAGCCCTCTTCCCAGGTTGGGGCCAGTCTGTGTGGTACTGGAGGGCTGAAGGTGGGGTAAGGGTCACAGCAGGCTGGCTGGATTACTGGAGACCTGCCTGCAGGGTCTGTGTTTCAGTGCCAGGTCCTCGTTGCTGAGGTTGGCAGGGTGCTGACTGCTGGAGAAGCGTTTGGGCATGCTGACGTGGTGAGAATAACAGAAGGCGCTGATGGGGTGCAGAGGGTATGAAGCCCTATACTCGCTTAGTGTGGGCACAACTGCCCGCTGTTGTTCCATGCGAGCCCGCCAAGAAGACATCAAGCCAAAATTAGTAGGGGGGCCTGTGTGTAAGAAACAAAGGGAAGCAGAGAGACAGGTAAAAAAATAAATAAATAAATAAAAAGAGACACATCACAAAGAGGAACATGTTCAAACAGACTGTGCGTAGTTTCTGTGCCACTAGCACTGAAACAGTAATGACTCAACAAAAAAAGCAACATTGAAAAAAACCACAGAGGGAACAGGGTTATTATCATTAACAAAAACCATTTAAACATTTTTGTTCAACGAAATAAAGCTGTAATAAAATATAAATATTAGATGAAAATTAGAAGATAATTAGCAAAATTAGAAAAAAAAAATAGAGCTTGCTCTGAATCACTAAAATTACTAGCTAGAAATACATGAAATACAACTGAAATAAAAATAAATTGAACCTAAACAGTAATATTTGATTAAAGTATATACAAAAATATAGAAAACATACAAATAAAAGCTATATCAAAATATTAATAAAACTATAATAGAATATACATAATGCCAGCCTATGAATGGCTTTCTTGTAGTTTTATTTATTTATTTATTTATTTTAAAGAAGGTAAACACATTAGTGTTAAATGAATGGTTAATTTTAAAAAGTGAGCTGTTAATCACTGAAACTGAATCAAATTAGTAACTTGACCAATTTAATTAATTAACAAACCATTCAGAGCTGTTTTGTAAACTGGATCAATTGAGTCATTCAAGTCAGACAAACTCTTGCTGTGTTCCAATTTGCATACTATCCATCCTAAATAGTATTCAAAATTAGAATTAGTTTGCGTTTGAAGTGCAAATCCATGTACACTCTAATGGAGTACTACCCACAACACATTGTGCACTGGATGAGGATACATATCACTCCCTCCAGGAAATAAACGACACCATGGTTCTGGTTACTGATGGATTTATTGCTCTTGTCATCCTTCTCATCACATTCACCATCAATGAAATCCACCGTCAAACTACAGTATGACAATGTAAAGATTTGTTCACATACATTATAAAGAGGTAAATACAAATACACTCGGGAAATACAAACGTAATACACATACCTCGCTGGCTGCATATAACCAAGAGGGAATGAGTTCACTTGAAAATACCCGTTTCAAAAAACAAAAATGAGAAACATCTTCTTTACTTCTTCACTCAAAACACGAGTAACTTTGTAATACACACACAGAGAATAATTTCTGACCAAATATGTGTTTTTCCTGTTGCACCTTTTTAAACTGTCTGAGTGCAACGCAAAATGTACTTTAGTTCCTAGTTAACATCGACACTCAATATTCATGATTGAATTAAACAAATATAACAAAACATGTTAAATAACAGAAATAATAAGTATAGCAGTTATACTCCCACCAAATGACTATTTGTCATTTAACTTCAGAATTGAAACCTTTTCACACCTTAATTTCAACCATAAGTATGCCTTAAACCTTACAGTAACAAAATACTGTATTCATGAAATAGCAACCATAACCTTTATTCTGCTTCAAGCAGTAAAACTGTCTTTTGTACAGGCCTATCAAGGTAGACTGGCTTGGAAATGCGTTTTCCTTGGCTGTCTAAGGTCGAGTCACTAATTAACAGTTTCACCTTTCGAACCTTTCCATCAGTGCTCGGATATACCTCTGTCACCCTGGCCAATCTCCATTGGTTACGTGGAGAACTGTCCTCCTGCAGGATGACAATGTCGTTAACCTTCGTATTTCTCTTCTCTTTCTGCCATATTTGTCTTTGCTGAAGATTAAGGAGATATTCCTTCTTCCACCTTGTCCAAAACTCGTTTGCCAAAAACTGCACCTGGCGCCATCTCTTGCGCAAGTATAGATCCTGACTCACAAACTCACCTGGAGGTGGGTATATTATGTTAGACTTCATCATAAGAATATGATTGGGCGTGAGAGGTTCAAGGCTTGTTGGGTCATTTAAATGCTCGGTTGTTAGAGGTCTACTATTTATAATAGCCATCACTTCATACAGAAAGGTTCTGAGCGAGGCACTGTCGAGTCGTTTAGCAGACTGGTCAAGGATTGCGGTTAAAACACTTCTGATCGTCCTTATCTGTCTCTCCCATACGCCTCCCATGTGGCTTGATGATGGGAAGTTCATTATGAACTCACATCCATGTTCCTTTAACTGTTCATGATCCAAATTCTTCATTGCATTCATGAACTCTCCTCTTGCACCTACGAAGTTAGTGCCTTGATCACATCTCAACTGTCTTACATGTCCGCGTATCGCGATGAATGCACGCAATGCGTTGATAAAAGCATCTGTAGTGAGGTCATCAAGCATTTCAATATGTATGGCTCTAGAGCACATACAGGTGAAAATAAGACCATATTTCTTTAGTTCCTTTCTTACTTCCTTCACATAGAACGGTCCAAAACAATCTATGCCACAATATGTGAAAGGAGGTGTCATTTCCATTCTTTCCTCTGGCAAATCTGCCATTTTTGGATCTTGTGTGTTCCTTCTGTACTTTCTGCATGTTGTGCACTTGTAAATGTGTGAGGCAACTGCAGTGCTGCATCCTATAACCCATACTCCATTGGATCGTAATTCGTTGGCAGTTATTCCTCTTCCTTGATGATGCATCCTTTCATGGTAGTGCTTAATAAGCAACGATGATACATGGCTCTTATTTGGCACAATAGCAGGATACTTGACATGCGGATGAAGAACAGATCTTGTCAAACGTCCTCCAACCCTAAGCACACCATGCTCATCTACAAACGGACTCAGTTTGTGTAGTTTGTTTACTTTGTCTTTGGGTTTTATTTCCTTGCCTTGCTTTATATCTCTGATTTCACTGCTGAATGCTTCCCTCTGAACCAACTTGATTATAAACAGTTCTGCTTCTTTTCTTTCCTCAATACTTGTAGCTCCACTTACTTTATCTTTGATGCCCTTGATCTGCTTAGCATGGCGCTTTAGAAGAGCGATAGCCTTGACAGCTCTTTTCCAGTCAGAGAACTTTGTTAGGCGGTCTAGCAATGACCTCTCCTTCCTCACCTTGATGTTGAGCACCAGGGCCTTTCGAAGTTCCGGATCATCATCATAGACTTCTCCCACCCTAACATCTCCTCTGGGTAGCTCTCTTTCCCATAAAAAATCTGGGCCAGTGAACCAATTTGAAGCAACAAGCTGATCTGCGGAGAGACCTCTCGACGCATAATCCGCAGGATTATCTTCAGACTTTACAAAGTGCCATTGTTCAGGATCTGTAGTGGACTTGATTCTTTGGATTCTGTTCGCTACAAACACATGAAACCGTCTGGCATCATTGTTTATATAGCCGAGGACGACCTTTGAGTCAGTCCAAAAATGTTCTTGAAGACCCTCTATTTCCAGCTCATTTCTGAGCATAACACTTGTTCTTGCTGCAACAACTGCAGCCGACAACTCAAGCCGTGGAACTGTGGTTACCTTGGTAGGAGCAACTCGTGCTTTACCCATGACTAGAGTGCAATGAACATCTCCCTTGACGTCGACTGCTCTGAGGTAAGTACATTGCCCATAACCGATGACGCTTGCATCTGAGAAGTGGTGAAGTTCGTACTGCTTGACATCCTTGAAGTTATCTGGGATATAACACCTTCTGATCCTTACATTAGATAAGTTTCGAAGATCATGTAGCCAGATTTCCCACTGTGCTCGCAGCTCTTGTGGGAGTGGCTCATCCCAAGTTACTTTGTCTCGACACAGTTGTTGTAGAATCTGCTTTCCACGGAGAATAAAGGGCGCTACAAACCCCAATGGGTCGTAGATAGAAGCTACTGTAGCAAGTACTCCTCTTCTGGTATTTGGGTGTTCCTTGACAGTCACTCTGAACTGGAAGTCATCAGAGGATACACACCATAGAACGCCAAGAGCTCTTTCCATGAGTGGCTCTCCCAAAGCCATATCCATGGCTTTGACACTTTC
This sequence comes from Labeobarbus marequensis, assembly GCA_034780575.1. Lineage (NCBI taxonomy): Eukaryota > Metazoa > Chordata > Actinopteri > Cypriniformes > Cyprinidae > Labeobarbus > Labeobarbus marequensis. The sequence continues at coordinate 3,921,180 of JAUZSZ010000120.1, read as the reverse complement.
AGCACACTCGTCCTTCGGTATTGATTTCAATACCTCCTTGCTATTGGAGATAAATTTGTGTAGTCTAAGCTTGCCTGTGCTGCAAAGCTCTCTCGCTTCCTTAATCAGTTGGATTGCTTCAGCGTCAGATGTTGTGCACACCAGTCCATCATCAACATAAAAATTCCTTTGGATGAACTTAACAGTGCTTGGGTTAAATTTATCCTGACCTTGAGCGGCTAGATGCTTAAGTCCAAAATTGGCACATCCAGGTGAGGAGGCTGCCCCAAATAGGTGGACCTTCATCCGAAAAATTGAGGGTGGAGACTCTAGATCACTGTTCTCCCACCATAAGAACCTTAGGTAGTCTTGGTGCTCAGGCCTTACATGGAACTGGTGAAACATTTTTTCCACGTCACACATGATGGCAATCGGGCCTTTGCGAAACCTACAAAGAACTCCCACCAAGGTGTTTGTGAGCTCCGGACCAGTAAGAAGTTGGTCATTCAGTGACGTTTCTTGGAACCTTGCTGAGCAATCAAAAACCACTCGTATCTTACTAGGCTTTTGGGGGTGGTATACGCCATGGTGGGGAATATACCAGGCTGGTTGATTGTTCAGCTCTTCTTCAGGGACCTTTTCTGCGTCGCCACGAGCAATGATGTCTTTCATAAACCCCAAGTAGTCAGTGCAGTATTGCTGGTCTCTCCTGAGCTTTCGCTTCAAGGACATTAGACGTTGAACAGCACATGATTTATTATTTGGTAGATTTGGTCTTTCTTGTTTAAAAGGTAAGGGCATTTCAAAATGACCGTCTTGCTTCTGTCTGATTCCGTCTTTCAGTATAGCCAAGAAGTGAAGATCTTCTTGAGAGAAGGTTATCTCTTCTCCACCTCTCTCACTGAAATCAGATTCCAACATCTTAATTATGTCATCTGGAGTGACCATTTCACTGACCTGGGTATTGCAAACATAGTGGACTTCTCTTTTAAGCTTGACCATTGCATTCAATTCAGGCATGACTTGTTTTACGATGATGCGGTGACTTACTCCAATTGCATCACCGTAGTGTTCACCTGGGTCACCATAACTCACTATGCTCCAACCTAAGTCAGTCTTCTGAGCAAATGGCTGGCTTTCCTCTCCACAAACGACTTCTCGTGGCATTAGAGCTTGTGGGCAATTGTATCCAATCAACAGACCAATTTCACAATCCTTTTGAGGCGCGATGTGGTCAGCAAGATGCTCCAAATGAGGCCATGCCTTTGCTGTCTCAGGCACTGGGATGTGTGTGCGATTAGCAGGGATGAAGTCACGAGTGTAAACTGTTGGCACTGTTAACCTTTTAGAGGAAAATAGGCCCCTTATTTGTAGGCTATTAAGTCTTTTACAGTGAATGATTGTCCCCTTTGATGACATCGTAGATAGTTTTAACTTCACTTGTTCAGTGTTTGTATCAAGAACATCTGCCACTTCATCAAGAATGAATGAAGAGTCACTCTGTGTATCTAACAGAGCATAGACGAGAACTTCCTTGTCTGGATCACTTGGCGTTGACACATAGACAGGTACTATTGCCGACGTCTGTGTGCTATTAGTATCTTGCACAACTCTGTTAGAGGTTGTTTCCTTTGTAACGTCTTGTGGTTGAGTTCTCTCCTTAGATTGTTCTTTCTTTAGTTCATGGTCCCCTTTTGAGCGTTCTGCGTGCAGGCATGTGGGGTGCCTCTTTGAGCATGAATCGCAGACCATCCGGTTACTGCAGCTCTTAGACTGGTGGCCAGGGCTCAAACAGCCGAAGCACAGTTTTTCACTTTGTATAAATTTTACGCGGTCAGCAACTGGCTTCTCTCTTAATTTGTAGCACTTGTGTAAGCTGTGTCCTGGTTTTTTACAAAACACACGTCACCATTTTTCTTTCACTGGTGTTTGTTGTGAAGATCTTGGCACCTACAGTTTGGTTCTTGGAGATCATAATGTTCTGGCTCCTGATCTTTGCTTTATCAGACTCAATTTGCCGTAAAGCATGGAAGGATGTAATGGGGTTGCAAGCGATGCTAGCCTCCATTGAAAGGAACGTCACAAAATAACTGAAGTTTGGGAACCTTCCATGTTCAAGTAGATATTGTGTGGCTGTTCGGTTCCATCCGGAGCTTAACCAGTCAGGTAACTTGGCAGCAAGTTTTTGATTCTCAATTCCATCATTAAGAATGTGGAGACTTTCATTATTAGCCATAGCACTTTCGCAACTGCGTAAAAGGTCCACAAATTTCCTCAACTCAGCACTCTCTTTTGAAGCTATTTTTGGCCATGCATGTAGTTTGTCTCGGAAAGCCTTGGCAATTACAAAGGGTTGGCCATATCTTTCATTGAGCAGATCCCATGCTGCATTGTATGAATCTTCTGAGCCAGCCAGAAAATGACCTTCTAAGGCTTCTCTAGCAGCTCCTCCGACATATTTTTGAAGGAAGAAGACTTTCTCTGTAGTTGGAATATTCTTTTTCTCTATAAGTGTCTGAAAGGATGATTTCCAATGATTAAACTTGAGTGGATCTCCACTAAAGATTGAAGGCTCTGGAATGGGTAGCCTGTTTGCTGTCATAGCTTCAGCTAAGACCTTCACCAGCTCTCGCATGTCATTTTGGAGTTCACTTCTTGGAGTCACATCTCTGAGTGGTGGTGGATGCTGATCAGCAAAACTCGCTTGATTGATTATCTGCATATCTGTAGGCATCTCAGCTTTAAAGTTTTGTGGTACAAAGTCTTGGGTTGGATAGAACTCATTTGCATTGTACACTTGAAACTTTGCTTTGGCTGCATTAAGCTTCTTCAACTCTTCCAAACGCTCAAGCTCTCTTTTCAAATTTTCAACTGACCTTTTTCTTGCAGCATTCTCTTCATGCTGTCTCTTTAACAGAGCAGCCTCTTGTCTTTCTCTTTCTATCTTGCGTTCAATTTCTTCCTTTTCTCTTTGAAGACGGCGAGTTAATGCAGCTGCTTCTTGGTCTGCAGCTATCAACTTATCCTCAGCTTCAAGTCTCTGCAGTTCTGCTTGGTGGCTTTCTTGTTCACCCATAATCTTCAATACAGCCTGTGTATGCGCATACTCAGCAGCAACTTCTTGTCTTTTGGCTAAGGATACAGAAGAGTGAATGGAATTAGACTTAGAATTACTGCCCTGAAATGAAACACTGGAGGTTGAAGACGCGAATACAGATGAAGCATCAGGCCAAATAAACTCCTGATCATTTCCTTGAATTTGAGACTGTGCATTCTGTATTACAATTCTGGTGACGGATGCACATCTGTCCAACTTGCGTCTCATGTCATGAGCTGGGCTGTCAATCTTTCGGTATTCATCATACACACTGTTCAGCTCAGATTCTTCTCTTTGAATACCCTTAATGTGTTCTTGAAGGATATCACTGGGATCTTGTTTGATTACAGATTTTTTAGCCACCTTAGTCAGAACCTTCCAGCGTTCATAAATACTGTCAAAGCGAAGTAATAATCCTTTCACTTTTTCCTTCTGAAATTCCTTACCCTTTTCTGTTAATGTTCGATCTCTTTCACTTCTACGAGGCCTTACAGGCTGTACTGCTTGCTGTACAACGACAGACTTCTCTGACCCTTGTACCTTTTCACTTGTTTGTGACATCTTACATTATCTGGGAATTGCCTGTACTCACTTAACATTAGCTGTGTAGTTAACAGCAGAAAAAGTTTGTTTTTTTTGCACAAAAACTGAAGTGAACAATCAAATTAAATTAGGTCAATGTCCTTTAGATCAACCCTTCAATTAAAGCAAAACACTGTAAAGGCTTAGTCAATTACACTTGACAAGATACTTATGGACACATTTAAGTGAACATACTTAGAAAATAATAAAAACTTCAAAAAACTGAAAGATATTGGCCAGCTTAAATGTGCACAAAATAATTCTCCTTCTTCAAATTGTCACTTACTTTCTTCAATAGACAATATCAATAAATTTCCCTTATACAATTTAAACCACAGTCATTATTAAGGTTACAAAACAGTCCTTTGTAGTGTTCAAACTTATTGTCACCTTTCAGAACACAAGCGTAAGTGTCTGACTTATGGAAGTCTTAATGAAACACTGATGAACTGCAGGTCCTTAATGTTAAACATGGGCTTATCTGTGTAACGTTAGATCCCGTCTTGCCGAGTTGTGACACAGCAGGTCCGGGCCGAGCACGAGCAGGTTCGGGAACGTTGACGCAGCTCGAGTTTGACTATCACTCCCTCCAGGAAATAAACGACACCATGGTTCTGGTTACTGATGGATTTATTGCTCTTGTCATCCTTCACATCACATTCACCATCAATGAAATCCAC
>JAUZSZ010000120.1:3806214-3821214 GCA_034780575.1 Labeobarbus marequensis | reverse complement strand
CAGTACAAAGAAAACTTCATTCTAAGACGCTCCACGCAATATTTGTTTCACCTTCTCTGTCACGTGCCAACAGCCCTTAAGACTATCAGAGAAGCAAATAAAAGGCACCTTGCAGGCGAGAACTAAACAAACTGAGTTTGGAATTACAGGCCCCAGCTTCCAGTCTAAACTCAATGAGATTCCCTTCCCTCTCTCCTCACTGAGGCAAAGACACCCTGAATTAAACTGGATGGAATCCATGTTCACTGAACTAGAGACAAAGAAAAAGGGGCTTGAACTCGATGATCTCTTCATTATGATATGAATATGAGTAACTTAAGAACACTCATTACGTGAAAATGATATCAGTACCAATCAATAATGACCCTGATAAGTGCTTATGCTGATTTTAGCACAGATATTTTAATATCATACTCTGGAAAAACTATACCACACACATGAAAACAAACCTTAATTATGCATGTAGCATGTATGCATGCAACGCACCTTACGTTTGAATGTAGAACAAAAGTCCAAAAGTCTGGGGTCAGTTTTTTTTATTTATTATTATTTATTACTAGTTTTTCAACTGCTGAAAAATTCTGCTTTGACATTACAATTATTTTTTTGTTGTATTCAGTGTATGTATGAACTCAAATAGATATTTTAATTTGTAATATTTCACAATATTATTGTTTTTACTGTATTTAATTTAATTTAATTAATACATGCAGCCTTGGTAAACATAAAACATTATTACTTCTTACAAAAATATTAAAAAATCTTACAGACCCCAAACTTTTTAAATATTAAGAATGGCTATTATTGCTGACTGGTGTTATAGGGTAAGTTTTACAGAATTTCTAAAGAACTCTAGAACATGAAATGGTCATATTTCAACCTAAAAAAAAAATACATTCCAGTAAAATAAAATTTAAAAAAAAAAAAAAAATTGGAGTGAAATGTGACCAGGATATGTCTTTGTGAGTTTCACCCTAAACCAAATACAATCTAACTCATCAGGTTGACAGTCTATTACTCACCTCCAAGAAACTGAATGCCCCCCGCTGCACGTCCGATGGTTCTGGAGATGAGTTCTGATATGCAGCAGCCCATGACCGCCGTGAGTGCCACCAGCAGCAGCAGGCCACATCCAACCCCCGTCACGACTGTACAGATCCGCCACTCCACGCTTGGGATACCCTGAAAGCTCGCATAGCGCCCGCACTGCTCCAGCATGATTGTAGCCTGCCTCTCTTCATCCCGAACAGGGTACGAGCACCGCCGGAAAGTACCGAAGGAAACTGGCTTATCCATTTGTGAGCCCAGCAGCCAGTAGGGCATGAAGAACCCCACGCAAGAAGCTGCTGCGCTCAGCAGGGACACCAGAGCCCAGATCATCCCCGTACACGTGAGGCTGGATGCCATTCTGGAGAAATGTCTTTAAATATTGGCCACAATTCCAGAAGAGAGCTTGGAAAGGAGGATTTCAGACACACACACACACACACACACACACACACACAAAAAAAAATCCTTTTGCCTTGTTGGAAAGTATGTCTATCTCCATACAATCTTTTTTTTGTTTGTTTTTTGTTTTTTTAAAGAAAATAATATTTTATATCAAGAATGCATTAATTAATATTTACACAAAAGATTACAGGTGGATACTAACAAAGAAAAAGAAAAGAAAAGAAAATGGCTAAAACGTTTCATGTGGCAACATCTACATGCAATGCTTTCATTAAAGTATTTGATATGACTAACGAAATCTGAATACAGTAAGTCGAATAGAAACTAATTTTAAGGGTTGGAACTCGTGGTAAAAAATGCACATTTTCACTTTTCACTGTATGAATCTTCACAATAATACAGTAATTATACCTCTTATTAATAAGTCATAATATGCATGATATCAGCTGCGCTCATATAGCATATGTGCATTTATGTTAAGAATTAGCCTATTATATAATGTAATCATGGGTATTAATCCAATAATATGAATGTAAATTACTATAAAGTCTCAAACGTCTAATATTTACAGAATATAAAGGGTAAAAGAAAATCCTACAAAGCTCAACAGACTGATCATCTATTATTAGTGCCACTTCATGACAGTCCTGTTATAAACAGCTGCCATGCAAAAGACGCCATTATGCAAACCATAAATATTCATAAAAACATCGTATGTGATAACTTACATAGATATATTCTGACTGGTGTGTTAATTTCAAATTGCTGTCCAGCTTCGTGGGACCGTGGAGATGAAATAAACTTTGTCCGCTGAACGGGGCGCAACTCGCGTTACGCGCGCAGAAAACATGCATTAAATTCCTTACATGGAGTCTGCTGAGATCTGCTTGTGTCTTCCTGTTTATTTCACTGTCACTCCTGCAGGAAAGCGCTAAAATAATCCCAGTGTATTTCAGAAGACACAAGAAATGTTAGGCTGTGTCCGTGTCCACGCACTGAGTGCAGTGTGGCAAGCAGACAGACTACACAAGTCCGAGGCGCGCTCGCTCGGCTCACTTACTCGAGGCTCCTCCCACAGTCCTGCTGCCTTTTAATCACAGTGGGGCTAGTTGTCACACTTTTAACTCCAGTGTATATTTCACAGGGTATATTTATTTTAAAATCAGTTTCTGTACAGACACGTAAAGTCTTTACTACAAAAAGAAAAAAAAAAAAAAGATCATATATGCCTAGGTGAAAAAGATGCAGTTCATGTATCCTGCATAGTATTTACAGCTGGGAATGTTGTATTACTGTGGGAGCTTGCTTTTCAGTGAGTACCTGGATGTATATTTCTTTTTAGTTTCTTTTGTCTGTTATGTTCCACACACCTTACGCAGAAGCTCTGCAATTTCGCTGTACCTTGTGTACAATGACAATAAAGCATTCTAATTCTAATTCTAATTAAAAAATAAATAACAATAAAAAAAATCAAAAGACAGAAAGAAAGAAAAGAAAAGGAAAGAAAAGAAAAGAAAAGAAAAGAAAAGAAAAGAAAAGAAAAAAGAGAAGAAATAGTCTACTTAAAGCAAGTGTTCATGGACCACCAGGGGCCACAAGGGAGTACTAGGGGGTCAATAGAAAAGTTTAGTAAAAGAAGAAAAAAAGAAAGAAGAGAAGAAGAAAAAGTAAAACAGTACAATTAAATAAGTAATAAATTAAGCTATTAATATTGAACTTAATAAGATTAAACAAACTAAATATACTAAACCAACTAACTAACTAAATAACAAATAACAAATAGTTTCAAATAACAAACTATACAACTAACAGAAGTATAGTGGGTAAAAAAATAACAATAAAAAACATAAGATAAAAAAGCAATAAATGTAACGTAATTAAACATAAGAAACTACATTTGTTTCCAAATAATATTTTACACATATTTACAATATTATATTTTATAATAATATTATTAATGTTCTATTTTTTATATTTAAGCATAAAAATAATAGTTAACACACACACACATGCATACTTTTTGTTCTCCTTAGGCTTTACTATGGCATTGAGCACATATGATAGAAACTGAAATAAATTCTCTAAATTAGGGCCTGACTAATGAGTTCAAAATAAGCCATTGAATAAAAAGCAGCGTAGAGGCAGTTGTGATAGGGCTGATAGGATGGAGGAGGTGGCGCATGTGTGTAAAGCTCAAGAGATGCTGGTGCAAAGTGGTGCATGCTGGAGGAGTGACCACAGCTGTGAATAATTCACAAAGGCATCACATCCAGAAACATCACAGAGAGCATAACCCTGTGACTCACCTCCTTTCTCCATTTAATCCCTCTGAAGAGGAATGGGCTGAAATTCAATTGTTTTTGCCCTCTTGGGTGCAATATCTGTAGTTGTTGTGATTATTCATTGTCAAGGTAACTCTTTTTCCCTCTGGCAAGGTGAAGTTAATGTCAAGGCACTGGTTTGAAGTGATTTGTTGCATTTCAACTGCAGTTATAGGTGCCATTGGTTGGGGAATTAAATAGCCAGAAAGTTATGTTACCTCAAAAGACCACTGTTTTTATTGTGCTTGTGAACCTAAAAGTTCAGGTGTTTTTTTTTTATATTTTCATTTTATTTTGTTATTTATTTATTTACGTTTGAGACCCTCTGTTGACTTTTACTGCTTACATATACTTTTTTTTTGTTTGTTTTTTGTTTTTTAAATATTGAGCAAATGTTTCTCCTAACTCTAAGCCTCAAATATTTCAGCATTTCTATTTTTTCATTAAGACATTATTTTTTCCTCATAAGAATCATTAGTTTCTTTCCACAATGTAGGTAATTTCAGGTTTTATATTTATGAGGACATTATTAGCTGTATGCAAATTATTTGGTCCCTGCATGTATGCAAAACCTGACCCACATTACGCTTTATACGGTATTTAACTAAATGAGGATTTAGGATGAGGATTTCATTAGGATATTTTTTAAGTATAACGCTATCTATAATTAAAAACATAAAACTCCCAAACAATAAAACTATAAACAATAGAAATGATATTATTGATCTATTTATAACGTTGGCTAATGAAACATTTCAGTTCAATGACACCCTGAAAGGGTGACACATTTCTGGAGATTTTAGTTGTTATGGGCAAATGTCCACAGCTCGAGGCGCGGAACTAATGTGTCGACCTCTTGTTGTTGCAGTGGGACGTTTTTCTGGTTACTCAAAACAGCTTCCTGGAGGTTGACGTGGATGTTGATGATGGCAGAGACTAAAGCAGAGCTGTCAATTGATGCTTCAAACCTTCACACTTCTAACAGCAGCGGGAATGCGTCCTCACAGCCCAATAACCCTCTGTCCAGAAAACTCAACAAGATCCTGGAGACCAGGCTGGATAATGACAAGGTTTGTGACAGTCTGTTCGCATTTGCTAACTTGTTAGATCGCAGTGCACCTGTGACTACAAATTGTTTGCACGTAAGTTTTAGTTAATAATAATAATAATAATAATAATAACAATAAAAAATTAAACAATTTCCGAGTTTCTAATTTATACGGTAAATAATATTTCAGTTGCGTGGTGTTCTGCATGTCAAACCCTTACAGAGAAGCATATTTGTACATGGTTATGTTATAACATGGCAAATCTTAAGGGGTTTGACAAAGTAATATGAAAACTAATTATTGTAGGGGTGAATATAATTTGTGTAGGCTATAGTGAAAAACAAATGTTTCAATTATTATTAATTTCTCATTGTCTATATTCTCTAGGATGTATTTCAGTGTAGTAAAGGTTGTGTTCAGGAGTGGTTAGTTAAATTCATGGGTGATATAGGAAGACTTCAAAGAAAGAAAAAAAAAGGCAAATCATGGAAGCCCGTTTAGCATGAGCATCTGTAACCTTTCCAGCTCAACTGTTTGGTGTTTTAAGAATGCGATTATGAAGATTATGTACTCAAACCTTGGCAAGATTTCATTAGTGAAGAATAGTGGACGAAAAGCAAACGACAGGGATTGTGTCTAAACAACACAGCAAAGTGACAGCAAAGCTCAGTAATCACACTGAAAGACCCTGTTTCCCCAAAAACCAACCACATAGAACATCATAAATCCAACATCCAAGAAAGAACACTAACTGCTAAAAATTTAATCACAGACACTACTGCTAAAAGATGGTGTTAAGATAACAAAACCTGGAGAGTTGGAGCGCTAAGATGAACTTCAACATCTACACAGGCCAGCTCAATCACCTGGTTTGACTGTAATCAAACCACTGTGGATAGAGTTGTAAGGAAAATTCAAAAAACAAAAGTTGTATGAATCCGTTCTAAGAAGGTTGGAAGTTGTATTAAAGGCAAAGGGTGGTAAAATGCTATAATAAAGTTATTGAAAATATTTTGTCTAACCCATTTATAATACTTGTAAGTAAAACAAACTGAAATTCTTGTACTAGGTATTTATATGGTACTCCAAAAGAATAGTATGGTACTGCCATGTTTGATGTCTGAAAAATATTTTTAGTTTGTTTTGTTTTTTAGTATGTGGAGAAGCATGGTATTATCATGTTTGTTTAGACATGGTACAGTGGTAATGTCATGTGTTTTTTTCCCCCCAAACATAAATCATGGTGCTGTATAATGTAACCTAAGGTAAGGGTCAGTAAGGTTTTTCTTTTTCTTTCTTTCTTTTTTTTTTAGAAATTAATCCTTTTATTAAGCAAGGTCACATTAAATAATCAAAAGTAACTTTCAAAGAATCTTAAAAATATATATCATGCTTTCCACAAAAATATTAAGCAGTTTTCAACATTGATAGTAATAAGAAATGTTTCTTGAGCATCAGAAGGCATATTAGAATGATTTCTGAAGGGTCATGTGACATTGAGGACTAGAGTAATGGCCGCTGAAAATTCAGCTTTGCCATCACAGGAATAAATTAAAATTTAATCAATCAATCAATCAATCAATCAATCAAACTTTATTTATAAAGCATTTTAAAAACACCTAAGTGGACCAAAGTGCTGTACAGAAAAATAAAACTCATACAAGATATAACCCAGCAGGCACACAACGTCATATGACGTTAATATTAGGTTAGATTTACATCGCAACGTCAGGCGACCAAAATTCAATGTCGAGCCAACGTCTAATGACAACGTTAATTTGATGTCCAAGACTGACGTCAGCTGACGTTGATATTTTGTTGTTTTTAGGTTGTGTTGTAAAGTAACCAAAATCCAACGTCGAATCAACGTCTCAAGCCAACGTCACATTGACGTCAAATACTGATATTTAGTCGTCAGGTATGGCAACCAAAACCCAACGTCTCTTAGACGTCATAATGGTAACGTCCACACAACGTGAAATTCTAACATCATTAGATGTTGATCTTTAGTTAGTTTTAGGTTGTGGCATTAACTAACCAAAATCCAACACTGAGCCAACGTCTCAAGCCAATGTCACACTGATGTCAAATACTGATATTTAGTTGTCAGGTATGGCAACCAAAACCCAACGTCTCCTAGACATCATAATGGTAATGTCCACACAACGTCAAATTATAACATCATTTGACGTTGATCTTTAGTTAGTTTTAGGTTGTGGCATTAACTGACCAAAATCCAACGTCGAGCCAACGTCTTAAGCCAACGTCATGTTGATGTCAAATTCTGACATTTAGACGTCAGGTATGGCGACCAAAACCCAACGTCTCCTAGACGTCATAATGGTAACGTACTCACAACGTCAAATTCTAACATCATTAGACGTTGATCTTTAGTTTGTTTTAGGTTGTGGCGTTAACTTACCAAAATCCAACGTCAAGCCAACGTCTCAAGCCAACCTCATGTTGACGTCAAATACTGACATTTAAACGTCAGGTATTGCGACCAAAACCCAATGTCTAATAGACGTCATAACGGTAACGTCCACACAACATCAAATTATAACATCATTTGACGTTGATCTTTAGTTAGTTTTAGGTTGTGGCATGAACTAACCAAAATCCAACATCGAGTCAACGTCGCAAGCCAACGTCACATTGACGTCAAATACTGATATTTAGTCGTCAGGTATGGCAACCAAAACACAACGTCTCCTAGACGTCATAATGGTGACGTCCACACAACGTCAAATTGACAGAATAAAGAGCAGGGTATGCTTTATATTAATATGAGTTAAGTACAGAAGGCCGCCTTTTGCTGATCTTATTTTTAAGAACAGAATGAAATATTAAAAATATCTGTATTGTTATTTTATTGTAAAATAAAACGTTTCACTGTGGAACGTGATTAACTGGCATGTAGCGTTACACTCGTTCGACAGAGAGGACATGAAACCACCATTCTTGGACTCTGAAGAATACTATGCAAACCATGCTTTTGGATCTAACTTACTGATAAGTTTTTGTATAAAGCTGGTGAGTAGGCAACATTTTTTGCAACCCCATGTCTCTATCAGTAAGTCAACAATTATTGTTTTATTAAACGTGTTAATATTCATTTGTGTGTGTGTGTGTGTGTGTGTGTGTGTGTGTGCGTTGGTGCGGCCGGATTATGGGGACAAAACGCATGAATACATACCGACTCTATGGTGGGGTGAGCCACATATTGTGCATGCAGGTTGGAAGAGTCAAACATTAAAAAATTACAAAATAATTTTCTAATTTAATGCATAGTTTGCAGATAGTAAGTGTGAGTCATAGTGGTGAAAACTGATTTTTTTTCCAGATACTGCACCTCATATTACTGTAAAATACAAGTAAATTAATTGTGTAACAAATAGGTGGACTTGTTTTTTTTGGCCTTTTAGGGAGAGGTGTGTTTGCACTGGAACATATTGAACCATCCACCATCCACTGTTGTTGAATACTGTGGGATTCTCTCTCAAAGTAAACATGTTGAAGACATTCAAAGCAACTACTTGTTTGAATTAACATGGAATGGAACACGTTACTGGTAAGCTAGCTTTTTTTTTTTTTTTGCATTTGTTTCAAATTATATTTTACATTTTTGTATGTTGCATATTGTTCTAAAACAAAAATGAGTCTATTAAAATGTATTTAATATTTTCTTATTACTGTTATTATTATTATTATTATTATTATTATTGTTTTATTATTGATGTATTAATTATTATAATATAATAATCAATGACAAGGAGTGTATAACAGGCATTAAGTATGTGTTTTTTCTATAATCCAATCAAAAGTGGATGATGCTAAATACAGGTGTAAACAGAATCTAAAATTGATCTTGTCCACTGCACACCACTTCCAGAGGTAGTCAAAAATGCATTTGATTTGATTTGCATTATAATTATGATTATTAATAATGTAATAATTATTATAATAATCAATGACAAGGTGGTCAGGGGGTCAACAGGGTCATTCTTAAGGGGTATTTTTGACCTTGAGTGCATCATCCAGCTTTTTGAATTTATTTAACAAAACAAATTGTTAGGGAGGAAGGTTGAGTGTCTCATCTATTTGACAATAGGTTAGATATGCCTAGATTATCTTAACATCCCAAAATATATAATATTCAGTTAGTACCTTGTTTCAGTCAGGAATGTTTTAAGTATGCACTATTTTTCTCACAGCCTAGATGCTTCAAAAGAGGAAGGATCACATGGACAACTGGTGAATGATGATCACAGAAAGCCAAACTGCAAAGTGAAGACAATAATTCTTGAAGGAAGGCCACACCTATGCCTATTTAGTATAAGGGATATCTTTCCAGATGAGGAGATTACCTACAACTACGGTGATTTCTCTTGGCCATGGCGTTCAAGGGTGAGTATGTGCTCTCTTAAAGACTTTTTTTTTTTTTTTTTAATTATTGAAAGTCAACTTTGTTGTATTGTGTTATGCATTTTGTTTGTATGATTACTTTTTGGTTATGAAAATTACTCTAAAGAATTAATAAAAAAATTGTGTGCATGTTTGTTCTATGTCTGCTGTGTACACAACATAGCTGTGTAAGTGGCAGTAGATATTTACACTTGGGCTATTATTATTTACACTTAGTAGTATATAGTATACTTAGTAGTTGTGGTGGCCTCTGACAAACATTCTTTGCCTCAATGTTGTGCCTCTCATTGTCTCATTTACAGGAATTATGTGAAGAGACATCTGTGGCAGTGACCGAAATGCAGTGTGAATTCTTCCACATCGGGGAAAAAGAAAGTAAGTGAACTTAATTTCCTTCTCGACTCTAGCTGGGTTTTCATCCAAAGCTGTGAATTTAACTTGTGCGGAAAATTGGAATATCGCATAAAAAGCAGATGAAACAAAATAAGTGCGCTCATTGCTTTTGGAAGTGTATACCTGCTGTTTGGGAACGCAGTTGTGTAAACAGTTCTGGGAGGCAGTTATACAAAAATACTTTGACAACAGGCTTTGCTTGGGTGTTTCAGAATGACCGTAACAACATTTCAGATGCTGTGCAATGGGATCAGTGTGCTGGTTAGTCAGGTTTTGCCATCCCATAGCGCAGTCACATACCTGGACTGTTGTCTTAAAGACATTGTTAGAACGACTCACTCTTTGAGTTGGTCTAAAATATTTTGGGGTTGTCCACTGTAGACAAAAAAGAAAAAAGAAACAAGATACACCTTTAGTTTTAACATTATTTGTTATTCAGGCATTCGTCTTTAAAAGAAAAGTATCATCATATTGTTTCAAACTGACCCACATTTGGTTTTTGACCACAGAAAATGTGTACAATCTCAACTATTCTTGCCTCAATGTTGTGCCTCTTTCTCACATTTACAGGATTTATGTAAGGAGACATCGGTGGCAGTGACTGAATGCAGTGTTAATACTTCCACATTAGGGAAAGAGAAAGTAAGTGAACTTAATTTCCTTCTTGACACTGACAGTGTTAGATGTAGGAGGGTTGAGCGTCATACTAGGCTGTTTAACCTGGACTGTTGTCTTAAAGACATTGTTAGGACAACTCATTCTTTGAGTAAAATATACTCTTCTCTGTTTGTTAATTTTCATCACGTGTGTGTTGGGGGATGGGCGTGACGCTGACGTGAAATGTAAGGATGGTTTTGCCTTGTGAGGACCATCATATGTTACACATTTGATGAAAAGTGGTTGGTCTGCTTATGTCTGCTTTTTAGACTCAGTTTACACCTGGCATTAAAATGTGTTTTGTCAATCCAGTTGTAAATAGGGTCTAAAATATTTTGAGATTTTGATTTCACAACACTTCAGAATGTTATTCTTATTAAGTGAGGTTCATTTTTTAGGATTGTTTACCCAAGCAAAGTCTCTGAGAACCTGACACATTGCACTTCTGGAGACTCAAGGTAGGTTGCAGTTCTGGAAAATGTGGCGCTGGAGACTAAATGGTTCCTGATGGTTTTTACACCTAATTCACCTTAACTCTTAATTATTTTGCAGTTAACATGTCTTTTCTTCTCCACCTGTTTTTTTTTCTGACTGTGCTGACCAAACGAGCATTTCGCTGTCCAATGGATCATGCCTTAACTTTGCAAATTCCAGTATTGCATTAGTATTGCATCCTTCTCATGGGCATTTAAAAGTGTTAAATCTCTTTTTTTGGCTTATTTTATCTGTAAAAGAAAATGTGCCTAATAATTCTGCACACCTGAATATAAGGAGTTTTCACTCCCAGGCTTCATGGACAATTATATATCACTTATAAATGATTAAATACTAAATTAATAGTAGTTATTAGGATTGATGTGGTTTGGGATTGGTAAAATGTGGTTGGAAAAAAATATGACCAAAAATGTCAACGTTCCTAATAATTATGCACACAGTGTATATGGTGTGTATGTGTGGTCATTTTTTGAGACTGTGTTCTTGACTCTCTTGAATACAAAATGGATCTGTCCTGTAATTTCCTGGTATTTTTGTTTTTAACACTGATGTTATTTAGTCTAATTTTATTTAAATCATTATTTTCAAGCTGTATGCATTTTGTTTTGGTATTTGTTGTTTTCAAATTAATAAAAGAATCGTTTTATAGAAAATTGTGCAGTGATCTGATGAAAACTAAAAGAAACACATGCTCATTTTTTTCAGTATGTTCAAGATCATGGCACAAAACCTGCTTCATGAAGAATACGAGAATGGTATGTTAATTTATGTTATCACTTATAAACTCTTAACATTTTAAAGTTTGTTACATGAAAACTGCACTGGACTATAAGGACAGTACAGTATTTCTTACACAGGTTTTCAATAATAATGAAATGATTATTATTATAATCATCGTCATTATTAGCGTTATTATCATCATCATCATCATCATCATCATTATTAGTGTTGTCTTTTTTTTAGCCAGAGGTTGAATTTTCCAGTTTTGAAGAAACCAGCTCTGATGAACCGTATTCTCCATGCCCTAAATCCTCGACCAATGACTCCTCTGATGACTTTATCCCAGGCTCTCAACAAAACAGGGACAGTGATGATAGTCTGTCTGTCAAGACTCCAAAACCACCATCTCACAAAACAGCACCATCCGAGTCTTTTAAGAGGGCAAAGAGTGTTCTACAACACACTCACTTGTAACGCTCAGGACATGGTGAGTGATAAATCCAGCACCGCTGAAGACCTCAGACGTGATTATGTACCCAGTGATGATGGTGATAGTACCACAAACAACACTAAGGCGGTCCAGAGTGTTAAGACGACGCCAACAAAGTCTTCTAATAAACAGTCAACGATTGACAATGTGTCAAACCTCAAAGAAACCCCCAAAAAAAACTTTTTCCACCCACAAAAATTATTGTTATGTGTGCAAGAAACCTCAGTCTAAAATTTCCCGTCACTTTAAAAAGCATCAAGACAGTGAGACCGAAATTGCTGCTGCATTCTTGCTTCCTAAACACTCCCGGGACAGAAAAAGGCTACTTGAGAAGCTACGAAATAGAGGCAACTATGAACATAATCAAGAGATTATGGATAGTAAAAGTGGCCCACTGAAGGTTAGAAGAAGGCCAGGAAGATCAGAGATTAAACTGAGTGCGAAAACGTATGTGCACTGTGTATACTGTAAAGGTCTGTTTGTTCGCAAGGAGCTGTGGCGTCATACACGGAGATGCCCTTCAAAGACGTTTTCAGAGTCTGACGCAACTGGCAAGGCCAAAGTCTTAGTGTTGGCTGATATCGCAGAGTCAACATTCTGCCAAGCAATATCTCCTGAGGTGTGGAAGATCTTGGGAAATATGAAAAATGATGACATTTCTTGTGTAGTTCGAAATGATTTCCTCATACTTCAATTGAGTCAGAGTCTTTACAACAAGCATGGCAGTGATCCAACAAAATCTGAATACATCAGACAGAAGGTTCGAGAAATGGGCAGACTCTTGATAAGCTTGAGAAGAAAATACTCCATATTTACCTTTGAAGAAGCTGTGAAACCAAACAATTTTTACAAAGTCATTGAGGCTGTGAAAGATGTTGCTGGTTACGATGAAAAGAGCCATTCGTATAAGACGCCGAGCCTTGCGCTAAAGTTAGGACATTCCCTTAACAAGATTGGTGACATTATTCTCTGCAGGGCCATCGCAGCAGAGGATGACGATATGACAAAAGCGGCAGAGCGATTCAAAAGACTGTGCTCAAGTGAATGGACAGAACATGTCTCCCATGCTGCTCTTGCTACTTTGAGCAAATCAAAGTTCAACAAACCATCTACTATACCATTCACCCAGGACGTGCAGCTTCTGCACCAGTACCTAGAGAAGAAATCAGTTGATGCTTTTGAAGACCTGAAAAATCACGAATCTTCACAAACATATTCAGAGCTCGCCAAAGTGACACTTGTGCAAGTAATAGTATTCAACAGACGTCGTGCAGGAGAAGTCTCAAAAATGACGCTTGAGTGTTTCAAGAAAAGAGACCAGACTGAGCTCCATGAGGACATAGCTCTTGGGCTCTCTCCATTTGAGCAAAAAATGTCCAAGCATTTCAGCAGAGTAGAAATCATGGGAAAGAAAGGGAGAAAAGTTGCTATTTTGTTAAATCCTGAACTTGTCAGAGCAGTCGAACTTATTGTGGAGAAGAGAGATGCATGTGAAGTAGACAGGGACAACCCCTTCCTGTTTGGAAGACCAAAGTGCTCATCCACCAGCTTCTTCAGGGGACAAGACTGCATCAGGCTTTTTGCAAGTCAGTGTGGTGCAAAGAATCCGGAACATTTGAAGTCTACACAGCTCCGCAAGCAAGTGGCGACAATGTCCCAGATTCTCAATCTTAAGGATAACGAGCTAGACCAACTAGCCAACTTTTTGGACCATGACATTCGGGTCCATAGAGACTATTATCGGTTGCCAGATGCAACTATAGAAATTGCAAAAATCTCAAAGCTGCTACTGGCAATGGAGAAAGGAAATCTTGCAAGATTCCAAGGAAAATCTCTCGATGAAATTGAGATTGAAGGTATGTGCGTATTTTTATATAATAATAATAATAATAATAATAATAATGCGTTACGAAGTCATTAGAATAAGGGTGACATTGTAAAACATGAGGAAATAAATGTAGAACTATCTTATAGAACAGTGGTTCTCAAACCTGGTCCTCTGCTCTGCACATTTTGCATGTCTCCCTTGTTTAACACAACTGATTGAGATCATCAGCTCATTAGTTCAGTTCATGGATCTCTCTCCTAACAAGCTGATGATCTCAATCAGATGTGTTAAACAAGGGAGACATACAAAAGTGCAGACCAGTGGACCCCCAGGACCAGGATTGAGAACCACTGTTATAGAACATGACATAAATATAGAATTATCTTAAGAGATGAGAGAAAAGTACAGTTCAGCTTGTTTTTGTTTTTGTTTTTTTAGATATGACTAAGGGATTTTTTTTTTTTTAGAGTTCCTAATTTCTTTAAATAATACAATTTTAGAAGCTATATATGTGTACCTAATGCATGTTTATGGTGTTTGTCAAATATGCTTTTCTATAGATGAAATTGATCTGGAATTAGACGAGGAAGAAATAAGTGATGAGGATGATGAAGACTCAGATCCTGCCCATGGAGTAAGGGGTATGTAAGGATATTTATTCCAGTGCGCATCAATGGCATTGTGTATTCACTACAGAACTTACCACAGGAGTTCCACTACATTGTTCATGCAGGCTTGCAAGTAGTTATGTTAAATTTTTTTGGATTTCCTTTTTTTTTGTGAAACACAGAGACTTGCAGAACATGAATGATTCATATTTAACTTTGTGCTCAATATTTAGAGATACTAGTCCATATATTTAATATATAATGAGTCAAGCTTGCGGCGGCTGACTCTCAGCTGATCCGTGTCTACCTATAGGAGTACGACGCCTGTCACGGCCTCCCTATATCATGCCTATTTAGTATTATTCAGCAGCCTTATCGCTTGCCCAGCTTGAGTAGCTGGGACAGGCCACCTTAGATCTGCTCGTGGCACAGTAATCAGCTATACTGGTGTCAAAATTTAATGTATGCTTAATTTTCTATTGAATAGAAGGGGAACAGGTTTTTGGTATATGGGTTGTCAAGTTTAAGTATGCATTTAATTAATCAATTAATTTATTATTGT
>JAUZSZ010000120.1:3698721-3710893 GCA_034780575.1 Labeobarbus marequensis | reverse complement strand
TGTAGAAAACGAAGCGTTTGAGAGAGGCGGGGCATAGAGGACCTACAATAATGTACATTATTTGAAAATAATTAAAGTGTCAACATATTCTGTTATACCAAATACACAAAATAATGATCTTTAGAAAAGCATCATATTACCCCATTAACCAAAAATCAATCAATCAAAAAAAAAAAAAAAAAAAAAAATACAATGATTTCACGATGATGGAATCAGACTTTTCTAAGGTTTAGCCTACAGTGCAAATGTTTTCTTCGAGTAAAACATAATTCCTTAATCCTTTCCAGTGACATGGATGTGTTCTTAACATCATAAGATTCAGCAATTTTCAGATCTTAAACAAATAAAATGCAACTAAATATACTGAATATGAATAAAATCCATAAATGTTATTAAGTGCACTATGTTAAGAGCCATACAACAAGGGTAGCATGAGCTGTGTTTTGCTCAAAAATACAGGGAAGAGAGTCATGAGACTGGTGCTGGGTATCAGCACAGCACCACCCATGAGTCCCATTACTTCCTCACGTGTAATCATCAGTCCACTGCACCCGTGCAGAACACACTTCCTCCTCTACCTCCTAATTGTGTGCAGCTTACTGTCATATTAAAACGTAATCTTGGGGTGACAATTACTGCCTGTGAGAGTCAGAAACAGCTTAAATTAGTGGAGTTTCAGATATGTTGGTCATTTTGGACATTTTTATTTTGATTGTGTATGTGTGTGTGTGTCCTTTTTTTAAATAAATGTAAATGTTTTATGTATTTAAAAATACACACATGAATATATATATATATATATATATATATGTGATATTAATATATTATACATTATTAATATATTAATTATGGTTATTAATTTAATTTATATAAAATTTATATAATATTCAGTAATTAATAATAATAATAATAATAATAATAATAATAATAATATTCACATAGGAAATTTGTGCACTACTGGACATATTTCTTTGGTTCTTTGATGATACTACGGGGTGTTACTTTGACAGAAGAGTGTACAGTTAATCAGACTAAATTTTATGGCAATGTTAATATAAATTTCAATATATTGTATGATTTATTTTCATATCAGTGAACATGTGACTATCACTGGCCTATGGTCTACAACTATTTTTAAAAACTGGTGGGCTGCATTGGCTGTGGAATATGAATGTGGTACTTGAAGCTTGAATTATCCTAATGGTTGGAAAATCCATTATAACAGAATTTGTAAATATATCAAGGGCATGGTTAATCAATTTTACTGTGTCTTTAAAACATTAATCACACTAAATTGATGTGTTACATCAAATTAACACAAATTGTTTAGACCAGTTTTTAGAATTACAGTCACAAGACTGACTAAATTCATTTTAGTTTTCTAAAACAAAATATGTATCATCAAAACATTCACTCATGACACAAATATTCCAAAAAAAAGAAAAGAAAAAGAAAAAAAAACATATTAAAACCAATATTTTCTGAAACTGTTGCCCCTGAGGTGAAATAATTCTCATCTACAGTCATACAGATGAACCTGTGCCGTTTTCTTCATTGGTTATTAACATGTGGCCAGATATCTTTCACTTCCCCAGTGTAAACTCCATGACCTTCTTTGGAACTGGTCTTTCTTAGATGCAGAAATGCTGCATCATTTCAAAGTGATGAAATATCATTGGCACATGCAGCAGTGTGATTCCCGCACGCTTAGGTTCCCAAAAATTAATGTCACCTATTTTAACTTGTTTTATTGGTTTACAAAGTGCAGTTAAAAAAAAAAACCCTTTGCTGTAGTTATTTTTATTGTTTTGTTCATGTAACATGAGGCGCTGACTGGAAATTCAACAGGAGTCTCCTAACCGCACAGTCTTCAAAAGAGGAAATAGATTAAGTTATAGTGCTGTGGTACTTCCAAAATACCATGTTATGATCAACCATGAGACTCTGTCTGCACGGTCTCATGCACTTCCCATAAGAGAACCAAAGACTCATGCCACACCATGACCAACACGGACTGAAAGAGTCAGGTAGATGGAAGAGCTTTTCCAAACAGTGTGAAAAAAAATCTCCCACGCAAAAGACAAATTTACACACTAGAACCTTCCGCTTAATATGTGTTTATTTTTGTGTTATATATTTTGTGTTATATGCTGTTTATTTATATTAAATACAAATATTTGGTTTTGATGCTCATCTGAAACTATACATTTTTATGTACTTTAAAAGATGATTCGAGAAGTCGTAAAAAGTATGTAAAAAGTACTACGAAATACCACATAAATAGAAGGGTAAAAAAATCAATAAATGATACCTAAAAATAATATAAATAATATTAATACTAATAACATATACTAATATACTTTAAAGGCTTATTTATGACAATAACTTATTATTTATAACAGCATAAAAATCCTATATAGCACTTTCAAGGCATTCTTTATGGAACCTTAAAAAAGGTGGTCCTCTTTAGCACCAATATGTATACAAGGAAGTATGTATATTCAAATGCTGCTCTAGAGTTGTTTAGTGGTTGCCAGAGCGTTATTATGTGGTCACTAAGATGTTCTTGGTGGTTTGCCCGGATCAGAAGAGCCCAGCCACAATTTTCTATGATCTGATAACGCTAGTCCTCCTTAAACATTTACACCTGTTTCATCACCCACTAAGTGAAAAATGTATATTTGATTGAATAAAAAACTAATATGCAGTATGAATGAATTTATATAATCTATTTACATCAACTTTTTGAAGTTGAGGAGCAGGACTCTCTGGTTGTGCAGTGCTTTGGTTAAAAGCTGGAAAATCAGGTCTCTCTAAAACCAGACCATTCAGACCATACTGTATAAGCTCAAGAAGTGTAGCTACGTATGTGTTTTGTGATATTAAGAGATCTTATAGTGTTTATCTCCAATGGTCAAATTGTCCTCCTAAGCTGCTGAAACAGCGGGAGGTGATTTGGAATGGTTTGCTGCAAAACTGCTTTCTCGTCTGCTTTAAAGTGACAGTTTACCTAAAGATGCTAATTCTGTCATAATTTACTCATCATTTAGATTATGTCATTCCAAACATATATAACTGTCTTCAATTAAGTAGATGTTTTGCAGATTGTCCAAGCTGCACTTTTCCATGTAAAGAAGGAGAATGGGAAATGGGGTTGTCATGCTCCAAAAATGTTCAGGTGATTGCAGTTATCAAACATCATTAGTTATTTCATGTTACATGAGTGATCTTAATGACATGTTTCTGAATATGAGTCCCACAGCAAGAAATTTGAGAGCTTCAGCAGAGAAAAAGATTTGAAACAAATAACTCTTTTTACAAGACTTGTAATATTGTGCATGACTTGTTTGGATTATTTTTATGATACTTCGGTTGCCTTTTGTGTGGCTTGACTAAATCACCATTCACTTAAGTTGTATGCAAAAGAGCAGCTTGGACATTCTACAAAATAACTTTTGTGTTTCACAGAAGACAGATTTGTTTAGGTTTATAACATCATGAAATAGAAAATGATGACAGAATTGTCATTTTTAGGCATAGAAAATGTCCATATCCATGAGTCAATGAAATCTGCACTTGTAACATCACTCATGTAATTTTGCAAGGTTTTTTCCCACCCAGTCCAGTGATCGTCACACAGTGGGAAGTCAGCTGAGGACAGCAGTCTGAGATGCCTCATCTCTCTTCACATAACCGTCCACTACACCTGCTTCTCTTTTTTCCCATCCTTTTCTCTCTCCAAGTCGGTTGATGAATGTGCTAGTTACGTTTGCTCTTGGCAGATCGGACGCAATTTAGGGGCTGAATGCTTTTTCAGAGTCAGTAACTGGCTCCATATGGAGAAGCAAGGTGAGACACTTCAGCATCTCGTCTCCAGCCAGCAGAATGAATTCCATGCAAAGACTGCCATCATATATATACCACATGGGACCAGGCTGCTGCTTAGACCGCAACGCAAACCATAAGATGACTTCATATTGTATGATGCCCCTGTTTTGCAAAAGCTTGGCTGTAGAGGCATTTTGTTCATTTTTGTTGTATACTGAAAAAACAAAAACATGTATTTTTGGAAGTATTGAAGTGTTTGTTTTGCATTGAGTTCTGAATCACATTATTTTACTGCAGCACCAAATTTGATGAGCATGAAAAAGATGGCTGTTGTTTAATCCCTAAAGTTTTACCAAGACTTTAAATTAAATGTCCTTATTTAAACTTTCTGTTTTTTTCTTTAGTTCTGAATATTTTTTCTTAATGTTAGAGCTATATTAATAAATTATTTTACAGTTATTATTATTATATTATTACAGTACTATTATTGTAATGCGGGTGTAGAAACAAAGTAAAGTAGGAGCCAACTGAGCTGATTTATTAGAAACAAAAACAAAATCTGAAACAAAAACAAGTAATTTAGAAACTAGGACCATAAAGAACCAAATTAAGCATCCAACAATGGACAAGAGTCAACACCTGACCAAGAATACTGAAAACAAAGGCTTAAATACACACAGAGTAACAGACTAACAAGAAACAGGTGAAAACAATCACGCGATAACAAGGTGAACATAATACAGGAAACAGGAACAAACTAAACGTCCAAAACACGACCAAAACACAAAGACACATAAACCACAGAAACATCTTAGCAACTGTGTAGCAACCGCTGTGAACTAGTGATGGGAGAAACAAAGTTTTTCAAAGCTTTGAATCAACTGAACCATTTGCTTCGCAAAACGATTCACTGTTTCGAAGTACTCAAAACACCACGCACTGCTGACACCTGCTAGTCAAAATAGAGAAAATGCAATGAAAACTCAGGCCAAATATACATGAAAATCAGTGTTTACAAAAAAATTGCAAGTGTTTTATTCAAAATATAACTTACCAAATGTCATTAACTAATCATCTTATACGATTAAATATTAAATCTAGGTATAATGTGTCGTATAATGTTTTTAAATGTTGTAGGTATAATTTACCAATTTTCAGGGCTTGTTTTGTTTGTTCTATGGATGGCTCATCTAAACAGACCAACTACTATTACTCCATTTAATTATACAGATGTCTCATTGAAACGTCTGCAAATTTATAAAACTGATCAGGTTAAAAAGTATTCACTTGTTCATCAATCATGATCACTTCCACCAACACCAACACCAACACCAACAACCCCCCCCCCCCCCCAAAAACAGTTATGATGTAATGAAGCCTTGCTTACTGAAATTATGTGATATTGGCAGTTTGATAGTGCTCTAATCCAGTGATTCGGTTTCAAAGCTCCATGAAGCAGGGGTGAAAAGCTGCCATCACTACTGTGAGCACCCTTGCACTGTAGAGTCTCTTTCATTGTATTCTAAATGCAGGGTTAAAGCGTTAAAGATGACAGAAACAAACTCTGAGTTGCTCTTTAAAGGTAAAGAGTATGATTTCTGCACTACTAACAGCATGAAACTGATGTTTTCAAACAGGTTTCCCAAACACCCCCAAACTAACGCCATTGGTCGAGACAATGTTGCTATGTTGGGCTGGTTGGGAAGTTCAAACAAAGAAATGTTTTGAAAGTGCCACAGAGACACATTGTTTCATCTTTCCAGGGGATTCAACCTCCAAATGCTTCAGTTGTCTGCATAGTAAACAGTAAAAAAAAAAAAAATAACACACATTGCCTTAATATTTTGTTCCTGAGCTTTTTGCTCAATAATGCAGGAGGTTGTTGAAAAGAACCTGAAAAACCACTTTAAAAGACTCCAGACTGTACCAGCGTCACACATGTGTCCTCACGTAACCTGTCTTGCCTTGTGCCCCCTGCAATGTAAGGGCCATATATGCGGTTGGCTGCCGTCCACACCAATCTTACGCACATACACGGAAAACTCACATGCACTGCATTCCACAGAAGCTGCTCATGAGGGGCCTTCAGCGGGGTGGCGTCCCTCCTCCCCACACTTCCTCCTTCCCTCTGTCAACACACGCAGTTTAAAGAGAACGCTGGACCACACTGCTACACAAAGGACTGAGATGGAGAGCAAGGCAAAAACTCAGGAATGAGTGAGAAAAAGTAGTACTGTAAATGTCAGTTCTCATATTGCATCAAGCTTTACCACCTGTTTGTCTTCCAAAACCCAGCTCAAGTCCTTGGGTGACCCACTTCTGGGCATTTCAACAATCATTTGTTGGGTTTTAAGAAATATATATTGGATAACCCATATGTTGGATCCAGATAACTCTGTTGGCTGGGCGTTGTCCAAAAGCAGAGAGATCAGGGCACAATGTCAAGATCGTTCTAGTGACGCGGACCAGCTGGAAGCCTGAACCATAATAGAAATCCAACACCCAGACCTGGAGAGAAGTGCAAAGAGAAAAAAGTGCCAGTTAAGCACTTTTTTCCTGGCGTCCTTTACTATCAAAGCCAGGACAAAGATCCCCACTGCTTTTCACACGATTGCTTTCCACAGGACCATCTGGCTCCAGAAACCCCCAAGCTGATCACATCTCAGTGCTGAGGAGGAGCCAGAAAGAACCCAAAGCCTGAAATGGGGTGACTGAGTTCACTTTGACTAAAAGCAGAGGGCTATTTCAGGGAGAACAGTGAATGCGCTCCATTTCTTACAAACCTTGATTAGAATTTATTAGTGAAAAATCTTCAGTAGCTCTTTTAAAGCTACACCAAGTCAGTTTTTGCATTGTAACATTTTTTATACCTTAACAAATATACATAAATTACATTTTACATATATTCAGAAAACAGTTATTTTAAATTGTAATAATATTTCACAATATTGCTGCTTTTAGTGTATTTTGATCAAATAAATGCCTTGGTGAGCATGAGATTTTTTTCAAAAGCTCTTTTTTTTTTTTATCTTAATTTTTCCAAAGTATTGACCAGTAGTGTATATGTTTAAAATGATATAGTCTCGCCAGATATAGTGACCTAGCCTTCCACGAAAGGGTGGTCCCATTTTTCCTCATATTTATTTGTTTTCAGTCTTAATTCTTGAACACTGTACAGAATTTTATGATGTGTTAAAAGGTAAAAAAGGTAAATCTTTGAGCATGTGTATCTGCTAAAATGTGTGGACATCCCTAATAATAATACACTTACATTTGCCATTTTTCATAATCAAAATAATTTAATTTATTTGTCACATACCTTTACTATACTTTTTGGACATTGGTTTTAACATTTCCCACAAGCCATCAAAGCCTCCTTGTGATTGAATAAAGAGACATAGTCACATTGGATTCTTCTTTTTATAACATAATTTATATACACATGGCTTTATACAGCGGCAGCATGTTTCTTGTACAGGAATACAAGCACAACATTGCATAAAGAACAAAATCAGGGCGCTATGGCCTCACATTTCACAAACTGTTTGCTCATTGCTGACAAACTTAAAGAATAAAGATATAATATACATATGTCAGTACTGGCATGTCAGCTTAATATCATTTCTCTCTTATAGATTATCACTTTCTCAACTACATAAATTGCACCTTTAGTTATATCATCTTTTGATTGTGAATCAAATCATTTCTGTACATAAGTTAAGAAATGTAACCGTTTATTTCAAAATAGATAATCACTTTTTTAATCTCTCTAGAACTCATTATATCTATAGACAAGTGCAATATTTTAATTTATAGTTTTTTTCATTAAAAACTGATCCAAACTCAACAATCTGAAGAAAAACTGCTAAATTTTCTTCCAAATGTTTCAATGATTATTAATATTTTTTTTTTCAATTGTTCATGTTTTTACAAACTGCTGCTAAATACAAGAACAGTGTACAATGTAAAAAAAGCTGTGCATGTAAATTATCTTCTACTCTCTAAATAAACTTCATATTCTTCAGAACTATGAACTAACATCTGTGACATTAACATGACTCCACGGTTCTGTCAAACATGAAATATTAAATATCTCGTCATCGAAAAAACATACTGGAGATGACAATAATCATAATAAAATTCACAAAGCAAATGCATGTTCATGATGTTGGGCACAAAGTAATCTGTTCTTCTTCTTGTGCTGAGTGAGGCAGTGTGGGTCAGAGGTTAATAACAATATTTTAATGACGTGAGCTGGTTAAGTTAACAAACATTTGGCATTCTTCTCATGTCTGAACCTCACTGTGTCCCAACCAGGCGTGACAAAAAATTTGTCTGCCCTTACTAAAAGTGAAAATTATGGCACAGCCAATCATATTTTATGTTACATATAGAGTTATGTAGAGTGGGATTTTGGACCAAAGAGATTTCATAATGGGTGGGGCTCAGTAGGAGGCCACAGAAAAAGAAACCAAAACACCAACAAGTTACTTGTGGGCTTGTTGTTCTATTACATTCCACCTGGTTAGAAAACAGCGTTAACATTCTTAAAGAACACCTCTAAAAACATTAAGCATTTAACATTTAAAAATTGGCCAATAGTGAGAACCAAATATATCTTCTACAAAGCATTAAAATGTCTTCAGCATTTTTGTTTTATAACACTACTCAAGAAACCATTTCTGAGTATTTTCAAGTCTTCAATGAATTGTCTGAGATATCTATAATTTTTGCTGGCCAATTTGAAAATTGTTCAAGTCTAGTAGTGCATATGGGTACAAGGAACCTTAACTATTGAAATTCTTGGTAAAGGGAATAAGAAACTAAAATGGAATGGAAATAAAAAACAAAAGTTGAGGCACCACAGACTTAGAAAATCACCACAAACTTGTAGAACATATACATCACAGTGCCTGCAGTTTGAGAGAGATGTGAATTAAAATAGAAATATAATACAAGTGTAAATAATACACCATGACATGATACAATCACACCAATTTTCCTTCAGCTAAATAATGTTGTCAATATCTCTACACTTTCTTAAAGGCAGAGAACTGTAGCTTTACTACAGCAACAAATTAAATACAGTGGCAAAGGTATCAAAATCCCCTAGCGCTGTATCTCTAAACTGCATTAACCTATGTTAAAGGCTTTGGTGGTGTCCCGGCCCCATGAGAAATTATGAAGAGCAAATACAACAGTTTACTTATTTATTTATTATTATTATTTTTAATTTTGAGGTGGCGTCTCACCCTGGGATATAGCTCTTATATGGGTCACAACAAAGACAGGCCTAATCTTTGCAGGAACAAACGACTGAAAAAAAAGTTCTGGATTTTAAAGACCCAAAATCTACTATAAAATGTACTATAAACGACTTAGAAGAAGTAATGTATCCAAAATTCTAATTCTGGGATCATTTATTTGCCTGCATGTCATTCCCAAACCTGTGTGACTTACTTTCTTCCATGACACACAAATTGATTTTGTTTAATAATGTCTTGGCTGCTCTTTTCCATACAATGAAAAAAATAAAGTGCTGGGTCAATCGAAATTGGTCATTTTTCACATAAATCCTCTAAAACAAACATGGCGATGTGCAAACAAAAACCAATGGTGTTTGCCATCAAATGGCAAAAATGAACCATTTTTGTAGTTCAAAAGACTTGACAGACTCCATTTATTTTCATTGCATGGGAAGGAGCAGCCACAATATTGTTCAAAATGTCACTTTTTGTGTTTCACAGAATAAATAAATTGGTCTGGAACAAAATAAGTTACTGTATATTTTTAGTAAATTATACGTTTTTCATTATTGGGAGAGCTATTTCTTTAAATAATAATAATAAAAATCTCAACCTGAAGCCAATAATAAACAGCTATAAGAATAATTGTGATAATACAAAAGGAAAAAAAAAACTTCTATATATAATCACCTTCTTATATTTCTACTTTTTATGTTTTTGAAATATATTTCATGTATTTACAAGAAATGTGGAAAGATGCATATAACTCAGATGAGAAACACTATTCCATGTAAGCCTACCAAAATGTAAAATGTCAAGTCCAGTTTCTCTCAGATTTACAAAACAACATTAAATCTGTTGCCCTGATTGTTGATATCATTGTGTAAACTCTCTGTACACCAATTAATAGTAACACACTGTTTAGAAATGTAGTACATCTTCCCTACGTCAAATGCTGAGACAGAATGAAAAGTGTTACAAGACAGAAATGAAAGTGTAATGATGTGCTGTATGTGACACAGTTCAACTAGTCTGCAGCAATTTCCCTAACATTTTCAAGGTCATGTTTGTGCAGGACTATTTCTAAATAAATCTATTTACAGTCATTCCTGCCTACCGCTGTTCCAGTTCTTCTTCCCAATAAGGCCAATCATGGAGTCTCCATGAAGCACAGCATGAATGTGTTACTCTCAGCAAAAACTGCAAAGTAGGGTTTTGAACTAACAACACAACAATGAATGAGCTATTACCTTGAGAGTCACTTTTCTGAGGTGTATCGAATGAACTTGAGGTGTGCTGCCTGGTGTTGGATTTGATGGTTATATCTTATCACAGTTTGCCATTAATGGAAATGTGGCTGTAAAATCATTTCTGAAAACTGGTGTGGACATTGGTAAGTCTCTGTTGCAGCAGATGTAAGGGCCTCAGGTTTTCGTTGCCCTGATTTGACGACTGATTCTCTACAGCAAGAAGAAGGCAGCAACATAAAGCTTGTCAATTTGGCTATGGAGCACAGGCACCTGGTTTGGCACTTAGTTTGAACGTGAGTCCCAATGTCTGAGGAAAATGTCCTTGCAATTTAGCTCTGTACTGAGCAAGTGTGCTTGGCAGTGTGAGGTCGTATCTCAGCCGCCTCAGCTGAAGAAAGTGAAAGAATAACGGGGGCTACGTTCCCTGACGAAGGGTTTGGATGCGTGTGGACAGCCGCTCCGTGCTGCTGTTTTCCAGTTGAGAGGTTTTATTTTACCTGTAAAAATAAAAGGAAAAATGTCAAAGAAGCCACTTCATATATCATCTACACAAGTCAAAATGTTTAAATGTGTGTTTTAAACACTACTCAAAAAGACTTTTTGAAAAGTTTCTGGACTTCAGATAGTGTTGGGTTGTTAAAATATTATAAATTTAATAAAAGTAGCTCCTACCCAGACACCCAGCTGTGGGTGGTGGTCTTTACACTGTGAGGTGGGAACCCCTGTTGAGTGGCCATGGGGTCAAAGTTGAAGTCCAGCGATTCTCCGTCCATGAGCGTATCATGCAAGATGGACTCAACATCGCATTCAAATCGCTCCACAGGCATCCCATCTAGATCACTGGGCAACTTCTCCAGGTGTTGCTGTTGCAGGTGGGGCATCATCCCTGGGCTGCGCCCATATCCGTTGCTGTTGACACTGCAGTAAGGAGGAAGCCCAACTCCAAGATGACTAGAGCCTCCATACTGCATCTGCATAACTGACTTGATGCTTCCCAAGCGTCCACCAGCACTGCTGTGACCAATCCCAGTCAGAGGGTGCAACGATTGCCCATTCAATGCCAGAGATGTGGCTTGTCCGTGCATACTGTGTGGATGAGAAAGGGCATGGCTGTGGGATGCTCCACCTCCCATAAGTTCACCCCGCCCACTATTGTAGGGCGGCAACATACATGCACTGCCTCCAGTTGACTGGGAGACGACGGTGTCCACTGAGGGCATGAGCTCTCCAGGCTCTCCATTAGATGTAAGAAGCTCCTTCAGCAGCCCTGCTGCACAATTAAACTGGCCCATAGTTCCTGGGCCAGAAACAAAACTTGGCTTGCTTTCTGGCAGAGGCTGCATCGGCATGGGGGACATGCTGCCCATTCCTGCCTGGCCGTAAAGACACTTATGATAGTCTTGTTGGGTCTGCTGGTTGACCACAGCCAGACCTGGGGAACTGTAGGGGGAGTAACCAGGGCTGGCCTGCATGAACGAAGAGGGCGAGGACTGGTTGGATCCTGACCCAGGCCCTACTGTGGGCCCCACCGATTGGTTCTTAGGTGAGAGCAAGTTAAGGTTATCCAGAAGGTTCTCCATCACATTCTCAGAGCCACTGTGACCCAAAGAACCAGCCATTTCAGACAAGCTGGGGAGAGTGGAGGTCATTTTGGCACCTGACCCAGGGCCTGGGTAGACCATGTGGACATCAGAGTCGCCAATTTCATCGTCAATAAAGGGCGAGAGACGGCCGCTCAGTGTGCTGGCATTGGAGCTGGTGCGGGGACGGGAAGCCGTCCAGGCGTCAAAGTCATCATTGCTGTGGGAGTTCGGACTGCCTGGCCACTTGCCATACTGAGAGCCTGGG
>JAUZSZ010000120.1:3643260-3654996 GCA_034780575.1 Labeobarbus marequensis | reverse complement strand
CATAACTTTTTGTACTGAAACCAATATCTTGTGCACTAAAAATGTCTCAGTGTAGATTTTGGTGAGCTTAATAGGTACGTTTACCCTATTATTATTAATATTATTAGTATTATTATGGTTACTTACTATATCCTAACTGTATTACATTGATATTCCAATCTTATCATGACATGACATCCACAAAAAATCTTTTACAACATTTCTGAGCTAAACTGTTTTCTTAGATGGTCGAGGTGAATGTACCTGAACTGAGTCTATGCTTTGAAAACGGTTTTCAAAAAAAACAGTTGATTGGAGGATGGGTTATCACAGGAGCACAGTGTGACGTACCACGGGACAGCAAAATCGATTGCGGACATCAAAGAGCGCTTAAGTGATTGGCGACAGAGACTTGCATCAAATATTTACACTGCAAGAGTGACGTATGTTTCATAGATATAGCAAAAGCAGACGGACAGAACAACACAGGACAGATCAAACTGAACCGTCTAGGCATGTTTGTTTAGAAACACTCAGAGACCTCATATCACGTGTAACCTTTCAAAACACAGCACAACACAAGAGCCTCTCTAGAAAAAGCATCAGACTCATATGCATTGTCACAGCTTGTGCCTTTGCAAATTCTGAATTGAAAACTCAAACTAAGACTGAACCTGTGAATCAGTGGTTATGTGTATGGTTATTCATAACAGAGGAGTAAAAATTATAAAATAAATAAATTAAACAGCAATAATCTGTTCAACAAATGTCCTTTGATGGTGAATGATGTGCTATGGACGTTCTTTGCGGAGAAAAGATGAGCTATCATGTCAAGTTGCTCAGAGATGGCTGACTCACTAGTTTCCATTTACTATTAATAGAGGTAATTTGTCATTCACTAAAATCTGGAAGGAAAATGCTCTAAACAATACATGTCTAAATTTGACCATTTTCTCTATAGATATCACAACAGTTATTACAGTCAGACTTCTAAAAAGAATGTATGATGACAAATATTTTATTTAATTATATTTATTATTATTTAGCAAATTGTATGTATTCATACATATTCATATGACAAATGTTATTGCATTATATTTACTATTATTTAATAAATTGTATGTATTCTTATTGTTATTTGAATTAAATGAACAATGTTATGTATTATTTAGATTTTATTTATTCAGATTAGATATACATTAAATGATAGATTAAATGAAAAATAGAGGTCATATTATAACACACACATTATATATATATATATATATATATATAATTGTATGCTACCTGTTGTGCTACCTTTGTATACTAAAATAATTGTCTGAATAAATGTTTTTTATTATTATTATATATTAAATTCAAGTATGAAGCAGGTATCCAACATGCTTCATACTTGTTACAAAACATTGATTTAACTGGAGCTAAAGAGACAGTAAATGTAAGATTTATCTCAACTGATCAATGTGTATTTAGTGTCTGGTATTCACTTTTCCTTTGAACTGTTTTCTGTTTCACTTCACTAAACAACCAACATCACCATTTAACTAATGCACAGTTAGTCTTTAAGCACATCTGTTACCATGTAAATTTCACATGCCAAAGTTCGCGAACATCTTGTTACAAAAATACATCAGTGCGCCAGCATAACTGACACTGGTTTTCAGAGGATTGTGGGAACGGGATAAAATGTGACCCGTGTACAGTAACCTGGCTTCAAGAATTCACCCTTTGGAAGTGTGACATTAAACTGTAAGTTACTTTGTCAAAAAGAGTTACTTTATCCCCTGGACTGAAGCCCAGACTGCAGCAATACAGAGCTCTTCTCTGCTTCACGAACTGACAATTTAGCCAGATGATTCAGCACTGAGAGTTGATTGGGGGGTGTCAGGGGGCTGTCAAAGATTCAATTCTCTTGTCACGATCAGAGCGTGCAAGGAGCAGCGCTGATAGATTTCTCCCCCTCTCACCCTTGCTTTTTTTCTCTGTGTGACTACCAGCTCTCTGGAGAAAACAAAGCTGGCAAAAAGTAAAGTGCCTTTTTGCACTGTGTCTTCCCCAAGAGGACTGACTGCCTGGAGAAAGATGCCTGCCAACATGTTACAGCTTACAGTTTAATTTACATTCTTCATCTAGATTTTGGATTAAAATTCATATGGATGTAAAAGAGAACATTTTTAACAAATTTTAATCAATGTTTTTGATTTGACTAGATCATATCAAGGGCCACGCAATACAACAAATACATTTTAAAAGTACAAATAAACCA
This sequence comes from Labeobarbus marequensis, assembly GCA_034780575.1. Taxonomy (NCBI): domain Eukaryota; kingdom Metazoa; phylum Chordata; class Actinopteri; order Cypriniformes; family Cyprinidae; genus Labeobarbus; species Labeobarbus marequensis. The sequence continues at coordinate 3,652,751 of JAUZSZ010000120.1, read as the reverse complement.
TGCAGTCACTTATTTAATTAAAAACAATAATTATTATACTCAGTGTATTATTATTATTGTTGTTGTTGTTGTTGTTGTTATTTATATGCAAAAAATAATTATTTAATAAAATATATTTAATGCAATAATTTAATAATTTAATATAAAATGAATTGTTTTTAAGATACTACTATGACTGATAATAATAGTAATAATAATAATAATAATAATATCTTAAATATATAGCCTAATAGCTATTCGCCAACAAAACCTCAGATGAAATGATGTATTTGTCTGGTTGTTAAAACAATTCAAACCCGATGATTTTCAAACTAAGCCTCTCCTTCCTTTCAAGCATATTGGTTTGGAGTGACAGAGCTGTGCCCCCAAGGGACCCGTTAACTGATCATAACCAGCGCCACATTGTTTATGAGATCCGAATAATATTGAACAGTTCCTGCGGGAAATTTCCTGTGGTTCTCAAAAACATTACCCCATTATGAGTCACATGTACTGAGCATCCAATCACAGCACAGATCATATCAGTTTTACTACCACAAAACAAACACACACAATTTGACATTGGGTTTATCAGATGTGCTTCCGATAAGAGTGGGAAAGGCGCTGAGTGCTGCCCATGCTACTAAGAATCATGTGTCAACAGAGTTAAGAGAGGTTAAACGCACCCGTTTCCAAATGCATTCAGTCATCAATTCATATACGCCTCTCCAACGGACACACAAAAGCATGACAATTGAGGAATGCTGGCACACAGACACACAATAAATCAGAGGGTGGAGTGGATCTTTCCTTGCATGCGTAGACCGCCATGCTTGCATACTTGGCAAACATCAGGGGGGTATTGACAGTTAATCCTGCGGATATTAATAGCGTGCGGTGTGATGATGCACTACACCTAACAACACAACTTTGGACCCACTTAACGAAGAGGTTTCTATGGATATAAAAAGCACTGTTTTCCTGTTTATCCGGTTGCCAGGGTGGTTTAGGCATACCGGTGGTACAACAACGTAAGACAGCGTGTCACCTGAACTGATTTATTAGGATCCACCTTATCACGTATCTTGTGCTAGTGTTTGACATCTTGATCTTCATGACACATAAACATGACCAAAGCTCAGTCTTATGGATCTGTGTCACACTTACTCTGAACTCTTCTTTGAACGTACAAAAAACCTCAACCTCTAGTCTGTGTGGTGTCTTTTCATGACCTCAAAACTTTATTTAACCCATTTAAACTTTTTTCTTTTTTTATTTACAATGCTTATTCAGTTAATTAAATCAATTAATATAGCATTTATTTCCTATAATTGATTTTCTTTTTTTGGAAAAATGAAAATAAGGTGAAAACCTGATTCTCTTGATTAAGGAATGTTGCAATAAATTCTTCCTGATCTGATGAGAAAACAACTATTTTAGTTACGAGTTGTACAATGTGATTTGTACGAAAATGTACATTTTTGTTTTTTTAAATATGAAGGTCCACCCCTAAATCTAACCATAAGTAGGCAGATTGTTTGAAAAAATACAACTGAGATTCATGCAAATTAATACTAGCCACCAATTTACCAAAAATAGATAAAAAAGTTATGAATTTTCATGAGTGCGTTGGATAAATGCAGCACTTTCTCAGTGCTAGTCTAAGTCTGTATCTGGGCCTTGAGGGGACTTGTATTGGTTTAGGGTTTCTTGTATGAGTCCTGACCTCAAGCTGTGGTCACATTTACCATTGTTATGCAAATTTTGCAGGTGAAATACAGTGTCATACGCTAGTCATATGAATTCACTGTGTGTTTGGTATAAAAGTGACATCTGTCTGAGCTGTGCTTCAGACTTCACTACATTATTCACAATAGACAAATCGCCTTTTATCCCACAAAATTTTGCAAATGTGACCAGACCTTTAGAAGGTTTTGTAGTGGTCTGGCACTTGGGGGTCTGGTATTTGAACTGGTTCCAAGTTTTTTCTTGTCCTAACTTCAACTCCAATGTGTTCCGCCTGGAAATGTGGAAAGATCCTAGAAGTCTTTGCTGTCAGCAGGCATCTATAAAACACTTGTTACTTGGGACCTGTCATGTGACATGGGTCAGCACTTGAACTATTAACTGCAGTGCACCACCTCGCCATGTGCTGCATGTAACGAGAGGCAATCATCTATCCTACACGACAATGAATGCAGACTATTGACAATCCTAAAACAATAAGTGAAGGATGCATAATAATCAGCCCCTAAACTAAGTAATTAGGTCACACGGGACAGCAAGAATCAATACCAACTGAGCAAAACCCAAAGGTTCGCATGACGCATAGCCTATTTGTTTGCTGGATGGGAGCGCATCTGAATGGGAACCATGGTAACCAAGACGCGTTTACAGAAGTTGTACTGTTTGGCGTGAAAACCCAAAACACAAGGTGCAACCGACTGACGCACGAGTGTGCAGACCAAAACTGAAAACATAAATACCTTCCAACCAGCGGAGCTGTTACTGTCCCCCTTGTCCTTAAAATAAGGGACGTTTTTCACCATCCAGTCGTAGATCTGAGACAAGGTGAGCCGTTTCTCGGGGGAGCTCTCGATGGCTTTGGTTATCAGGTCCGCGTATGACATATTTCCCCAGGCGTTGCGTCTGGACGAGCTGCTCTTGCGCTGAGCGGCTGCCGCGGCTGCAGCGGCGGCGGCCACCGGAGAGGAGAGCACAGGCACCTGTTGCTGGTGACTCGGGATTTGCTGCTGGTGAATGCAGTTCTCCTGGCACTGGAAATCGCCGCATAGCATGAGGGGCTTCTGATCAGGGTAGTCCTCATTCTCTTCCAGCAAACTGAGGTTGTTGATAAAGTCCGTGTTGCTGGAGGGCTCCTGCTTGACGGACGGAGCCGGGGACGAGGTGTTGGAGTTGGAATCGGCGGCGGCGGGGTTGGGGAACTCCGGACGCGGCAGCGGCCAAGTACAGGAGCGGGGTCTGGAGAGCGGCTCGAAGTCCGGGTCGATTTCGACCATCTGGTTTTGGGCTGCCTCGGCCATGGTACCAGCAATACTGTTAGTCTCTTAAAATGTCACATATGACAGTCACAAGAAAATATGACGTGAAACGCGAAAGAACAAACAGAAAGAAAATGCAGTTACTTTAAACTGACTTGGTTACATTGGAAACGACTGAAAAGTCACAACGTGGCAAGAACGGCATCAGATTGTTGTTGTTATAAAGTTTTGTAATCCAGTCCAGTCCAGTATTATGTGGCAGTCCTGTTGCTGTCGCTTGTTGAATGTCTGTGTACCAAAACTCTAAGTGCGCTTTACTGGAACTCACTGTCTTATGTCACCTGACGCCGCCCACTTACGTGATTGACAAGGGCCGACAGCCAATCACAGGCGCGCTTTTGAAAGCGAAACAAGCAGTGTTTTCGTCCTTTAAAAACTAGTAAACAAACTTTCACGGAGTTTGGATGTAATGAAAACACTCGCGATTTTGACCGCATGGATTCTTGTTTCATGATATTGCTTCTACATACACAGACGCGCATATTTTTGTTTGTTAAAAATGTAACTAATCGAAATCAAAGAGAGAAAACAAAAAGAAACAGAAACAGCATCGACGCTTAACTTTCCAACCAAGGTGTTTTCGTTGACCACAGCAGTTATTACGAATAAAGATCATTTTAATGCTATATCAAGAAATCGCTGATTTTTTCTAGGCTATTATATTTATTTTAACTTTTTGATTTTGATCTGCCTCTAAATAAGGGGAACCAATGAGGACAAGACATATATCTGTTTAATTTGGTGTATTTATTATAAATGCAAAGAATACACTTATTTGCAATATATGACTTAATTTATTCTAAACAATTTATTATTATGTAATAGGCTATCAATACATACTTGAACAATTCTAAGTTGAATTTAATCTTTCTTTTTTTACTTTAAAGAAATTAAAGTGTGTGTGCAAGGGGATATATATATATATATATATATATATATATACACACACACATACATACATACATACTAGTCAACATTTGAAGTTGATCAATGGATCAAAACTCATCAAACCAAAATGCGTTCTTGTCTTAAAACAACTTTGATGAACTTTTTTGATCCACTTCAAATGTTGACTACTTTTAATATCAATAGACAATTTTTTACCTGAATAAAATATTTGTAAAAAAAAATCCTGACCGCATCTTATCTGTACATAGTTTGGATGCTTAGATAACTGTGAAAATGCTCAAGGATATTCTGCCATCTAGTGGTTAAAATGTATAACTGTCCCTGGTATTTGTTATGCTCAAATATCGCGTTTGATGAAGTGACCTTGTGTCACAATCCTCATGTTTAAGTCAACTGCTTCTGCAGGATATGACAGCAACACGACCGCCTTCTCTTATTTCCAGAGCACGTGGTTCCAGGAAGCCCCCACACGACGAGCCCTACACACCCCTGCCCTGCGTGTGTGGCATGAACACACCTGTGGGGCTGATCGAGGAAGTGTTAATGTTAGTACCGGCTTCAGGTGTGTTTTGCGTCAGAAGTAAGAATACTTCTTTCACAGGACGGTTTGTTCCGAGGCTCTTCAACCAAGCACAGTATTGGATATAGTCTGAAGTGTCCGCTGCCAGACAGCCTGTTATCCAGGAAGGGGCGGTGAGTGTGAGAATACCTGCTCTGTGCGATCATGCAGAACATATGTGAGATTGCAGTAGTAGTAGTTTAATGTTACTAAGACATTCTGATCGTGGCATGTGAATGCTGGCGCATGAGGAGGTTAAGATGGTCAGTGTTGGGCTCAAAGGGACTCTTGACCACTCAGGGGGGATTCCCTCTAAATCTGGTTTTAAAGATTAAGGCTATAAATAGAGAGCTCACACGTCAGATATAAACGATACCCTGTTCTTACTTAGGCATTAAACTTATGTTCTGTGAGGACATTTTTTTATTTTTTAAATTTCTCTTTACATTTTTGTGATACTGTATGCCCCTATGCATTTTGGATTTGTGGGACCAGGAGAATACTTCTTCTTTTTGGTCTATATGTGCCATGGTATTCACACTAGTCTTATATTAGGAGCATGTCTAGCCTTCAGCCAATACACTGTAAAAATGATTTTTTTGAAGTTTTTATAAACAAACACATTATCTGTAACAAGGAAATGCTTTAAAATGATCATTCTACTTAAAACTCACATTTAGTTCAACATTTTATTTGCCATTTAATTGTGAAATTTACTAGTAATCTCCAAGTTGTTAGTCATTTACACACAAACTGACCACCAAATGCAACTTTCAGATGCCATCTTTTTTTTAGTTCAACCATCACAGATGGAACGCACAGGATTGTGGGATATCAAAGGCAGCGAAGGATACATATATGCTGCCTTCAAAAATCGATCAGATGAAGGCTAACATTGGATTCTCAGCTAACATTGGATTCGGATGTGCCTTGATGCCATCCTACCTTAGAAAACATCCTCCGAAGGCAGCATTTTTCAGTTTTTGGATACAGCCTAAATTATCCTGAAGACATTGATTAGCATGCTCAGGTGTGTTTGATTAGGGTTAGAGCTAAACTCTGCAGGAAAGTGGATCTTGCGAGCCAGATTTGAGTAGCCCTGCTTTACAGTAATGCAAATACAGTAATTATCATTGTTCAGCATGAGAAAAATGGTGTAACATTGATGTGCCATATCAGTAAGCCCTGGTAGGACAATTTGACGGGTAGGATAAAATGTCAGGACAGTGGTATTATTTAACGTCCAAAAAAAGCATGTTTTAAAGCCAGTGGTAATTTGTGCTGCTCTGGGTAGATTGCGCTGATCATTATGAAAATGAGATGTTACGTATTGTGTTCTGTGCACCTCGTCAGTAAATCACCTGAGTAACTCACCTAATTTGCCCTGTTTAGTAGCCTAAATCTGGCCCCAAGTCTTGTGAACATACCTCATTGGTTCTCATGCATCACACACAAGCTTCCGTGTTTACAAGATGTGATGAGCTAGATTAAGTGTGCTGATCGTTATGTAGATATAAATAAAAGCCTAAGTTAAATCTGTTTATCATATAAATTGATCTTATCTCTTCACAAGGTTTAGATCAAATTACTTGATTCATATGGATTCGTTTTACAGCTCCTTTATGACCTTTTCGGATCTTTTGGTTACCTGACTTTAAATGGAGGGACAGAACCCGCTTTCAAGTTTCAATAAAAACATCTTAATTTGTTTAAAAATCTCTACAATTTTAATTCTGTCATTTTCATTTCCCCGTGTCGCCCCCAAACCTGTATTACTTTCTTTCTTTTTTACAAAACACAAAAGAAGATGTTTTGAAGAACATTTTTGACCATACAGTGTATATATAAGAACTTTTTTTCTCAGGAGCAGAGTCTGTGATTCCCGAGCATTCGTTCTAATAGAGTCACACATATAATAAGAACAAGAGATGTGACCCAGCTGCAGACAAATTGAAGTGGCAATGCACATTTCAAAAGACACTGGTCTATTATTGTTTTCTTTTGCATCTAGGGCACTGTGGGTTTGTTGGAGAGAGCCTTGACACTCTCATCTTTCTCAGATATTGTTGGCAAATCCAAAGTCCACCACATGGACATGACTATTTGTCTTCCTCTAATTTCAATTTTTTTTTCTTTGTTCCTCTCGTCTCCTAGGACTCAAAACAATATGTTAAAAGCATTTTGTTCCTGAAAGGCATTTCCTGGAAAAGCAAAGCTCTCCTGTAGTCTGATTTAAGGATATAAATTCTGAGGGGGTTATGCAATAGTATACAAAACTAATTTGTTGGCATCATATAAATTATGATAGCGTTGTGACTTCTAATGAACAATCAATGTACAGAAAGGGCAGCCGATGCATTATTGAATTTGTTTGTGGTGCTTTTAATACCGTTTAGGTTTTGGTGTTATGGCCTGCTGTTATGTAAAATTATGTTATTCAATAATACTTTTGTTTGAGGAAGCACACTTTTGTGGTGTTCCTTCTTGAGGTTATACCACAATATGTGAGAAAGTCAATATTTCTAAGAACTATGAGCCACTGAGAAAACAGAAAAAACTATTTTTTTTTCTAACAATTGCAGCTTTATATTCATATTTTCAACGTTATATTTCACAGTTGTGACTTTTTTTTTCATGGTTACATTATTTCTTGTGATTTTGTACCTCACAACAATAGATGTTTCTCAATATTGTAATTTCTCACAACTGTTATGTAAAATTACTACTGTTTGAGGAAGCATGGTTTTGTTGTGTTCCATCTTATACCACACTATGTTAGAAAGACAGTAATTCTTAAGGGGTCTTCGGATGCCCATTTTCCACAAGTTGATATAGACTTTTCATTAAGACCTTAAAGAGTCATAACATACTTTGGTTAAAATTTCTCAATGGTAGTGTAAAACAACACCCTTTTTACCCTGTCAAAAACAGCTCTGTTCACAGTGAGCTGTTTCGGTGCATGTTCCTTTAAATGCTAATGAGCCCTGCTGACCCCGCCCCTCTCTTCCATGGGGCGACAAGCCGTTATCATGATACTGTTTACTTTAGCTGCGGAACTTGCTAACTAGCACATTATTAGGAAAGGTGGTTTGCAAAGATTCATAAAAGAACCTTATACTCCTTTTGTAGGTGGGCTGGATCACTAATGATTCGCACAAACATAGACACATTTAGGCAGATCGGAGGATGCTTTCCCTTCAAAAACAAAGCTAATCCATTGTGTCTTCAGCGGCTTAGATGTCGGGAGCAAATGACGACTGCTATGCTCATTATTACATTCAACAACAGAACACCTCAATAGCTTAGAAGCCATTCTTGTCTACATCTGCTCCAGCATCGAAACAATGGAGGACTGATGACAGCTCACTCAGTGCAGGTGTAAGGTAAAACACTAGTGTCAATCAACAATCATGGGAGGGGCCTGGATCTGTGTGACATCACACATACAGGCATCTGAGAATGGCTTGATATGTGAAAGGGGAAATGATTTAACGAGATTTAAAAAAAAAACAAAAAAAAACACTAACTTTATCATTATAGGGTGGTTGTGTACACACACTGCCGACACACATTTCAGTTTAAACAACTTGTAAAAGTGCATGTCACATCCGATGACCCCTTTAAGTAAGCCAGGGGTGTCCAAACCTGTTTCTAGTGGGTTATCGTTCTATAGAGTTTAGCTCCAACTTATCTCAACACACCTGCCTGGAAGCGATTCTAGTGATCCTGAAGACCTTGATTAGCTAGTTCAGGTGGGTTTAATTAGGGTTGGAGCTAAACTCTGCAGGACAGTGACCCTCCAGGAACAGGACTGGACACCTCTGAGGTAAGTCATTAAGTTGATAGTTGTCCTAAATTGAGTGTAAACCAGTGTTTCTCAACTCTGGTCCTGGAGGGTTTGTACTGGGATTGAGAAATATTGGTGTAAACAGTGTGGCTCGGTTTGCATTGGTGACCCCGACGTGCCAACTTTTATAACTTTAGTACAATGTGGTTTTAGTACAACTTAATACAAAACTGGTAACCAGTTTTGGCTTGCTATAAATAATGGAGATGACTGAGCATGAGATTCACTCCCGATTTTTCTTCAGTCCCGATCATAGATAATTATCATTGCTGGTATTTAGTAAGACGCTAGGGATGAAACGATTAGTTGATATTAAAGACAACGTAAACTATAAAAAATTGTCAACAAATATTTTTGTTGTTGAATATTTCTTTATATATCATATGACCTAATGAAATCGCCTGCAATAACGTGGTTTGACCAGTGTGGCGATGAAGCACAAGACTGTAATTCGGCCCTCCTGGATGTAATCCAATAGAAGTAAAAATGCTTATGAGATGTGCAAATGAACCCGAACCAGTAGAGTGTGGGAACGTTTTATTTAAAAAAAAGCAAACAAAAATGCTGTCATGTGTAAAGGGCCTGATATACTGATGTCGAAGTTCTTTTTTCATTCCTCAGTTAGTGATAAAATTGCAGCATTTAGATGAATATGTAAATATATGCCGTGCGCTTTCCTCTCAGTAACAAAATAAACACAACAAAAATGACAGCATGGGAAAACAGTAGTTAAGAAAGCATCTGATCATAGTGATGTGGATATGTTTGAATCAGCTCTGTCATAGGCACTCCAGTCTAATCACGTTTATTTATATAGCTCTTTATACAATAGATTGCTTTATAGCAAGCAGCTTTACAGTATTAAACATGAAAAAACAGTGTTGGTGTCACTTTCAGTTAGAATTACAACTTGATATTATGCTATAAAGCAGCTCTATATGTATGACTATTTATAGAATATGTATAACTCAATATTTTAACTACTTGCAAAAGCTGAATAACTGATCAAAGCCTACTGATTAATTGGTGAAATAGTTGACGATTAGTCGATTAATCATTCTAATAATCATTTGATTAATCAATTATCAAAATAATCATTTGTTGCAGCTCCATAAGACACATGAAAACCTCCTTG
>JAUZSZ010000120.1:3173756-3184250 GCA_034780575.1 Labeobarbus marequensis | reverse complement strand
GGTGGTTATGTTGTGGGTGTCTACATGAATGCATGATTGCATGGGAAAAGATTGTGCTGCTGCCAGTTATAAATAAAATGACATGCGGTTTAATTTACTTTTGGCATGTGCTGTGCTAGCTATTGGACTGAAATAACTCAAATTAATTGGTTTCAGAGCCATAACACATTTAATTTTCAACTTTTTAAAAACAATAAACTTAATTAGTGTTTCTGATACAAAATATTACGTTTGTCTAACTCAGTGAAGTTTAATGGTTGAACAGTCAAATTAGAATTAGGCCAAAACAATAATACTAACTCAAAAAGCTTGGATAACTATCTGATTGGAGAAAATATAAGCAGAGAAAGTGTAAATAGGCTTTGTGATGTTGATTAATATAAAAGTGAATTTGGGGAATATCTGGAAATGATCAACTGAGCTCTGTAATGTCATATATAACATGCTGGACTGTGCTTTTATGCTTCTTCTAGAGTGTTTGTCTGTAGTAAAGTGTCCTGGCTGCACTCTTCCCTGACAAACAGTTCATTATGCTAGTATTTTTAAGTTAAGTATTGGAACAAATATAACACTAGATATCTTCTTGTAGTAATGGCTTCCTGAAAGTGACGAATGAAAACAATGTGTTCTAAAATCGACTCAAACTATCAAACATGTTTGATATCCTTCGACTGGATAAAATCAGTCTGAACAGTCTGTGCCCATCAGGCACTTCATGATTTCTGCTTAGAAAATAGCAAACAGACAGATAAATATATGTTAGCCAATGGACCTCTTTCAGTACTCTGTTGTAATATTTATGAATCTAATTAGATTTACAAATAAATAATATTAGTTCCAAATATATAGGTCTTGGACCGAGAAAGGTGATCAAGGGCCTACAGGAACAGTCTTATCTGGACATGTACTGTTTTAATTTATTAACCAACTAGTTTTGTATTTTATGAAGGCATAAAATAATGTTAGAATGTGAGAAATAAAAAGCCACATGAGGTTACACCTCAGACTACTGTAGACTATATTATTTATCCATCTATTATCTTATCTCATACTTAGTTAGCCCACAAATGTGATTGGCCAAGCAGTGTTCCAAAGAGTAATGCTAATTCCTGAAGATATCATTGCATATTCATCATTCACAGTTTCACTAAATATGTAATGCATCTAACATTGTGTTAAGTGAAGTAAAAAAAAAAAAAAGGTATGGTGTAGAAAGAGTTTTCACTCAGAAATTACTAGTATTTTTTTTTTTTTTTGTAAAACAGTGTAGAGGTGAAAATAAAAAAAACAATAATTGTTCACCTAAGAGCACACACTGTAAAATTTCAGGGGGGAAAAAAGGAGATTTCACTTTGATATTGTGTTTCTGTAGTCTGCTGCTGCACTGACAAACAATCTGAAATGTCATTGACTAGAATGGTGGGTGGAGTCCACCTGTTTGTGAATCTGAGCACTTCTAGGAAGGAAATATACAGTAGCCTGCACGCTGCACTCCAAAATGGGCGGAGACACAAAAAGTGAGTGGAAGCCCCGCCCCGTTTTGGAGTTTCCCCCCACCGCTTTTTTTCAAGCGTGTAAAACATTTTTTTTTTTTTTTTTTTTGCAATAAATGATGTCAATTTTAAGCTCATTTTATTTATTAATTTGTGAATCCGTTTATTACATTTATGTGTGGATCTTATTTTAGCTGTTTGTGAAACTTTCTATTTATGAACATATTTTGCAACCCTATACCCTCAGCTTCGTTTTTTGAAAAGAAAAAGAAAATATGCCACAAAAACGAATTATTTTATCATAACTGTCAAATATGGCAATACATTTGTTAAAAAGAAAAGAAAAAGAAACAAAAAGTTTGAAGAGAGGAGTCACTTCACAAGCCCCACCCACACGAGTTCCTTTCCATCATCCGTCAACAAACCTATGAGTGTAAACCAGAGGCTTCTCACCCACTTTCTGTCTCTCACCCTGAAGCACAGACTCATGGAGAATTGAGGTGCTTTTACCCGTGAGCCTCATTATTTCCACTCATAACACGGGCGACATGAGCCTGGGACAAGAGCTGTGTTATAAAGCGCATCAAATGGAAGTGGAGGAAGACTTCTACTCGTATGAGTTCAGTCCTGATGAAGACCTGCCGGGGTACAAGGACAGAGAGGAGCTGTTCGCAGCGCTTCGGCAGCAGCAGGATGAGGTTCTTCTGGCGGCTCAGGTGGGAGATGCTCTGCTGCTGGAGAACAGACAGCTGAAGGAGGAGAGAGACGCGCTTCACGACGAATACACGCAGCAGCTGGAGGTGAGTGAGTGAGCTTTTCTGTTTGTCTGCAGCCTGATTATGTATTTACAGAGAGTCGTCATCATTTCCGTTTTTGCCACAATGTGTTCTTATAAAGGTTGCTGTTTTACATTAAGCGTAATATTAAGTTTTAAGTCTCTATATCTATAGCCTATGTTATTATACTACATGTCTTATGCTTTATGTACAGTGGTCCTAAATTGTTTTTGGACAATTAAGGCCGTTTAAAAGCATTTAAATGAAAATTATTGCATTAAATATGAAAACAAGTGAAATCCCATGATGTTAGAATTTTCCTCAAAACTAATTTTACTTTTATATAACTGGTGTCATGATATTTTTAGTGACAATATGTGACCCTGGACCACAAAACCATAAGGGTATTTTTTTTTTATTGAAATGTAGCCTATACATCACCCTAAAGCTGAATAAATAATCTTTCCATTGTTGTATGGTTTGTTAGGATCGGACAATATTTGGTTGAGATACAACTATTTGAAAATCTGGAATCTGAGGGTGCAGAAAAATCTAAATATTGAGAAAATCTCCTTTAAAGTGGTTCAAATGAAGTTCTTAGCAATGTATATTACTAATCAAAAATTAAGTTTATGGTTGTAAATTTACAAAGGATCTTCATGGAATATGATCTTTACTTAATATCCTAATGATTTTTGGCATAAAATAAAAATCAATAATTTTGACCCATACAATGTATTGTTGGCTATTGCTACAAATATACCCCAGCGACTTAAGACTGCTTTTGTGCTCCAGGGCCACAATTTGTAAATATCAACTTGTTTAATTCCTTCAAGGGCTTGAAACACTCAAAATAAGAACAAAAAAATAAGAACAATGTTAATTGTAACTCTGAAACAAGCATTTTCTGTGAAGCTGCTTCAAACTTGAATTTCTGTGAAAGTTAAATTGATCAAAAACTGAAACAAGTGCTGTTAGATTCACTGCAGTTCTAGTTATTAACCTGCTCATATGTTGATCACATGAGAAATTAAACCCAAACATACGTCACCTCATGCTTCACAAACCTCCAACATCAGATTACTGTGCTTGACAAACACATTCTCTCCTTTAATCCGCTTTATGAAACTATACTACAGAAAGAGAAAAGAATTGGGAAGAATGAAAACTAGGACAGTCAATTTATCCACAGTTTTGAACAAATTAGAGTGAGTCAACGATTCAAAATTGCTTCGTTTCTGAATGAATCGGTTAAGTGACTATTTCAATGACTCATTAAGACAATGACTTGCCACCACCTTGCCTCATATTTACAGTATAATCTCATTAAAAAAACATTTCATGTTTAGATATTCATTTAAAAAAAAAAACATTTATCATTCAATGCTGATTCAAAATATTTCTTCTTTTGTAATGTCTATTCAATGCTTTTATCACTTTACAGAATGGTCTTTTGGAGGGTAATTTCTCAAGCAAAAATGATGTGTGATTAATTAATTAAATAATATTTTAATCACTCATTAATAAATTGAAGCTGTTGACAGCCCTCTAACATGAGATTACTGTGCTTGACATTTTCTCCTTTAATCTGTTTTATGAAAATATTCAACAGAAAGAGAAAAAAGGAGGGAAAAATTGGGAAAAAATAGGTCAATTTATCCATGGTTTTTGGTAAACTGAGTGAGTCAATGATTCAGTGACTCAGTGATGAAGACAGTCACTTGCTTTGTTTCTGAATGAATCGACTCTTTGAATGAATCAGTTGAGTGAATAATTCAATGACTCAATGTCTATTTAATGCTTTTATCATTTAACATAATGACTTTAAATGATCTTTTGGAGTGTAATTTCTCAGCCAAAATTCATGCATGATTAATTAATCATCACATCATGTAATTAATTAGATTAAAAATGTAAAAAATAAAAAAAGCCCTAATTAAAACTCTTTTATCAACCAAATCCACATCAGAGAAAAACAAACAAACAAAGATAAAACGTATATAAAAAAGGTAAAAACAAGATGATTCTTGGCTTCAAACCAGCCTAAGGAGGTTTGCTGGTCTCTGCTGGTTTTTAATTGGTTTCTCAGCCTGACCAGCTCAAAATAAAACCCATATAAGACCATCAAACCACTTTAAACTGGTTTCTGTGTTCTCAAAACACCACAGAGTCTCAATACCTGTGTCCTCATGTCAAAGTCGTCCTCAAAGTCAGACTATAACAGGTTTAGGTGAAAGAGAGGACGTAAGACATGTTATACACTCATTAAAAACAAGCTATGAAGAATAAAAGTGCACCAAAGAGCAGCACAGACACACCTCAGATACCGATGTGTCGTCATCACAAGCAGAATCGCTGGTTTGATCGCTGTCAGTCTGTTTGAGCAAAGAACGTCCCGACAGATTGCAGCAATAAAGGAAAAATCCACCCATCAGAGTTCATGTCATTAAGATCATAACTGACGAGGTGACTCTTCATGAAGATGTGACGTCATAATGAAACACAGATGATGAGAACATGAACCTGATGTGATGCATGAGAAGAGCATGTAGAAGTTTGATCCTGATGGCCATTATTCATGCATTCTGCAACATGCATCAGACAAGTGAGGATGACAATAATAAAAGACAAATGCTGAAGGCTTTTCAGACGTTCCACAGATGAAAGTTTGACTGGAAGCTTTATACATGACGAAACATGCATCAGACAAGAGCAAACAAACCAAGCGTCATCCAGACACAGGTAAACGATGACCTGCCAACTAGTGAAAAGGAGTTGAACAAACAACAACAGGCACTTTCCACAGATAGGTGGCGCTATACTGTCCAAAGATATGTTTAAAGCAGTGTAGTGACAACTATTAGATACACTTACAGTATGATTAACATATGAAAATGTGCTGGTCTTAAACATGTCGAAATGTCTAGCTGTTGAACTGATATTCAGTCACTATAGTCAATTAATCTATTTATTATTTATGTATAAATGATGAATTGTTTATTCTCCTTTATTGTAAGGCGCTTATAAACCATCTACTAAATGCATAAATGTTCATGTAAATCGGCAACCCTGTTATCTTGTTAGTTTTAGATTATTTAAATAATGAATACTAATAATGTTAATACTTAAATGTATATTTCTAGCAAATAACAATCACACATATCAGGGGTTTTAAATATTAGCCAGTCCTGACAACAAAATGCAAAAAAAAAAAAAAAAAAAGAGCATTTCCCATTTTATTATATATACACACACACACACACACACATATACATACACATATATTAGTATATATAAAATATTTAAAAATATTAGAATATATATTACAAATTTTTTATATTTCCAATTACAATATTTTTATATCATTTTTATATCATATATATGAGTGTGTATTATATATAGATATTATAAAAATAATTATTTACAAATATTATATATTGAAAAAATATATATTATTGAATTAAATATTAAGTGAATCATTACTAAATTAGTAAAAAAATAGATAAATACATCTAACATATAATACATACACAATTGTTATAATACATTATAATATATATTTGTGATTAGAACTATATGGTTAATAAACAAAATGTTACTTGAATCATGCTGTAGTTATGTTTTTTATTTGATTAGTTAAACGTAAAAAATAAAAAAATAAAAATCTGAAATCGTGAATCGGTCCAATTTTCTGGGGAAAAACAAAAACAAACAAACAAACAAAAAATCTGGATTTGATTTTTTTGCCATAATCGCCCAGCCCTTTGCACCCTGTTTGTGGAAACGCTCTGTGGAAAATCTAAGCTTTTTCCAAGCAAAAACGATGTCAATAATCCCACAGAACGTGGTGAATGAGAACGAAGAGATGAAACACGCTCTCTAATCTCATCAGACTGAGGAAGAGTCCAAACCTCATCGTCTGAACTGTCTTGAAACTCCTGCGCCAGAGACGATCTGAGCGAAGCCGCTTTGGGCTCCAGATAGCAGAGACACAGCGCCAGCGGGAAAGAAAGAGTGAGAGCGTACGGCACAGAGAAAGAAGTAGAGAGCAAGAAAAAGAAGATGAAGAGGAAGCAGGGAATGAGTGAAGGAGATTTAATGGGCATGAAATGACGCAGGCTTGCATCTTCATCCAGAAGAGAGGAGAGATCAGGCAGATGCAGAGAGAAAGAGAAGAGCGTGCCTCCTCTGCTGCGGTTCTGGTCCAGTCTCTGCTTTCTGGCGGAGAGGAGGAGCGCTTGTTCTTCTAGCAGAGCTGCTTTCCGGTCCGCTTGGGCTTGACAGCGCCTGCAGCCCGCTGTGGTTTTGGCTGGACTGACGGAAGCGGCTCGTTTTCGGCTGATTTCTCTGCGTCTCCTGCGAACTTTAGTGGACGAGACGGGAGAAGATGGAAGGGAGAGTTCAGATCCTAATGGATCTGATGAGTATGGACACGACTAATGACGATGGAGGGGAAAATCGTGTCATATGCATGCATAAAAAAGCATGCATGTTTGAAATAAAAATGTGTGTTCAAGAGTAGAGCAAGAAAGCTGGTTAGGAAAGGACAGAAGAGTTTGGTAAACATCATTGTGGCAACTGCTGCACTCGCCTAAAAACACTGTTGCAATAATACACGCTTGTTGTTTTACACATTTGTAATTTCTGCTAATTTGCTAATTGCAGTTTTTTAAAAAATGGTTAAAGTTTTATAAATTCAATTGATTATGTATCCTTTTTGATTAAAAAAAAATTTAAATTAAATCATTAAAACACTAAACAAGTTTTATGAATTCAATGAAAGTGAAATTTTGAAAAAAAAAAACCCAAAAAACAAACAAAAAACATTTCATTAGGGCACTATTACTGTTAAGATTTTAATAGAATTGTAAAAGGTTTGTAAATTCAATTGATTGTACATCCTTGATTATAAATTGTTAAAACAGAAGCTTTCAACAAAATGAAAACAGTAAACAGAATTTAAGAAAAAAGTCAAATGAATCATTTAACAGGTCACAATTATTAATAAAACGAAATTATTAGATTGTTAAAGTTTTATGAATTCAATGAACAAAATTTTGAAAAAAAAATCTACTTTTTGAAACTACATTTCATATTACTGTTAAAATTTGAATGAATTACTAAACTGCTAAAGTTTTATCAATTAAATTGATTACACATTTATGATTATAAAATGTACAGAAATGTAAGAATTTGAGGAAAAATAAAAATGAATTTGGGAAAAAAAAACATTTCGTAGGGCACTATTATTGTTAAAAATTTTAACAAGTTATTAAATTGTAAAAGTTCTATGATTTAAATTGATTAGACATCCTTTTTGATTATAAAAAATTATAGAAATTTCAGAATTTGAGAAAAATAAAAATTTGGCCAAAAAATAGAACATTTCATAGGGCATTTTTGTTGTTACATTTTTGATAAATTATCAATTTGAAACATTTTATGAATTAAATTGATTACAATTAAATTTTTGATTACAAAAATGAACTACAATTTAATGAATTAAACAAACTAGACATCCTTTTTGATTGTAAAAATTCATAGAAATGTAAGAATTTGAGAAATTTGGTCATGGTATTTTGTAATAGTAGTTCATAAGCGTGAATGCTGAAAAAAACCTCATAACAGCAGATCTGATCATCAGCGGCACATTTTTAAAACCATCAGGTGTCAAACTGTCAATCATTTGTCTGACGGTTACCTTGGTGACGGAGGTGAGCAGGGCTTGTTCTGATTCCTCACTGTTGGCTTTATTCTCCTCCTCCACTGAGTTCATCTCCTCTGCTTTCTTCTGCGGCGTTTCCGTGGCGATGAAGTCGTCCGCAGCAACAGCGGGTTTGGCAGTTTTCTCGTCGTCATGGTTACCCGTTGCTGGCGCTGATCACACAGATACAATGTTACGATCATTCAGAAAAACACAGACACTGAGAGCCAATCCTCACTCAGAAAACTGTTACATTTGATCCTGAACTTCCCAGATTTCAAGCTACATAAAAAGGGAGGAACAAATCGGTATTTATATATGGAGAAACTGGGAAAATGTACATTTGTGCTCATACACCAGTACATGAAATAATCCAATGAAACAATCACAATATGCATTAATATTATTATACATCACATTAGCAATATTTTAACTGCTTTGGTAAAATTATGTCACTGAAATGTATTTATTATTTATATAAATACTAGTTATGCACCAAAATGAACATTTTGGGCCGAAAAAAGGAAATAAATTTTATTTAATAATCAATTAATTAATCAAATGTATTTAATAATCAACACTCAAATAAAAAAAAAAAAGAGTTGTACAAACATTTAAATTGCATATAAACCAGTTTGTATGTCATTTTTTAATAACAGAATTATGTTTTTACTCCAATTTGTTGTTGAAATATAATCATTAAAATGGTGGCTGTTAAAAACAAACAAACAAAAAAAACTTGTTTTCAAGACAGATTTATTCAAACATATATGAAATAATAAAGACATCAGGTTAAGTAAAACTATTATGAACTATAATGTAATTTAGTGCATATATTTAGCAAAATTCAGTGCATCATAAATAAATAAATAAAATAAGCCAATTCAATGTTTCAAGTGTACCTCAATTGTGATTTATACAGTGTGCGCATTTAGGAAATACAATAATTTGTTTTTTAATTATATTTAGCAAAATTCAGTGCATCAGTAATACATATTTAATCAATAATTAATTAAAAAAATAATAAAATATATAATATATAACAATAATAATAACATAATTCCAAAAAAAAAATATAAATAATTAATACATTTATTAATATTTAACAAAACTGTGCATCAGTAATAAATACACTGTTAAAGAGGGATGCATTCGAGAAAAAACAACTTATAATGTGTTGTAGGCTCAGTTTAGGCTTGTCTTTATAAATGAGGATTTGATTCATTGACTTGACTAGCTGGTTAGTGGTGTTACGCACTGCTGTCCATGCTGGCTGTGACGGTGTGCCGTCTGCTGGCTGATCGCTGGAACTGCGGCGCGGCGCGGGCGATCTGAGCGCTAGCGCGCCGCGTCTGGGCCTGTGTTCGGCCGCTGTAGCGAAACTTTGAGCCCAACGACAGGAAGCGCTTGGGCAGAGCTTCAGGACAAACCAGCCTATCAGGACGCAAGATTCAGACCGCTAGTTAGTGATCGTTAACATTTAAACAATGCACTCTTAACGCAAGTTATACATCTTTCACATTTTGAAGCGCATAAAACGAATGATGTGCTTTTCATGATGACACAACGTGTTTGTAGCACAGTAATTTGGTTAAAAATAAATAAATAAAAAAATGAAAGAGAAGAAAGATTCCTATTTAGTTCTGTTAATGATAACAACACTGAAGAAACTAAATTATTTAAAGAACATTCATGGTAAGCTCAATAAAAAATGCTAACTGAAACAAAATAAAATGTAAAAAATAAAATTATTTTATTTTAGCTAGTTGCCAAAGCAACTTTTTTTTTTCATTTAATTTAACTTCATGAACAAAAATAAGTCAAACAAAAATAAAATTAATTATTTAAAAACATATTTTAAAATACATTTAATTATCAAAAACTATATAGACATAGATTTAAAAAAACACTAAAAATGAAAAAATAAAAAATAAAACATTAAAATTAAAATATAAAAATAACAGAAAATATAAAAAATTTAATAATATAATAAAATAAAACTAACTAATAAAACTTTAAAAATCTATTTTATTATTAATAAAACTATTATCTCAATGATACTAAAATAACACAAAATTTTTTGTTTAAAGTACTAAAATGAATTGAACTAAATAGACATATTAAAAAAATGACAAAAACAATTTCAGATTACTAAAATTAAAATCTACAGGCAAAATATGAAAATAAAAACTCTCTCAAAATATGAATAAAAACTATATTAGTATCTCAATGATACTAAAATAACACTAAAATTTTGTGTGGTTTAAGTTAAAGCAGTAAAATGACAAACTGAAATAAAAATTAATAAAAACTAAACAGACATATATGACCCTGGAGCACAAAAGCAGTCTTCAGTAGCACAGTTATATTTGTAGCAATAGCCAAAAATACATTGTGTGTCAAAATTATCCATTTTTCTTTTATGCAAAAATCATTAGGATATTAAGATCATGTTCAATGAAGATATTTAGTAAATTTCCTACCGTAAATATATCAAAACTTCATTTTTGATTAGTAATAT
>JAUZSZ010000120.1:3098046-3108837 GCA_034780575.1 Labeobarbus marequensis | reverse complement strand
CACACAGACTGTGTTGAAGCCTCAAGACTTCCTGATACCTACAGTCAGACCCTACATGACACATTATAGAGATACAAACGCATCGTGTGTTAGAGAAAATGTTGCAAAAAGTTTTCAGAAACATCAAACTGACTGACATGCAAGTTTTGGACAGAAATGTTGTCATGATTCAGTATCAATGTAACAATCTACAGTAGGACATGAAGATTGGGGATCCAAACGCAGTTTATTAGGGTAATCCAAACTCGTAATCCATACACAGGCGTAAGGTCAAACACAGGGTAGTGATGTTACGCCTGAGGCTTCGAAGCTTGTTTCGAGAATGTCAGGGACTTCCAGAAGGAGCTCCGTATCGAGGCTTGTATTGTTTTAGTGAAATGACGTCACTAGTGATGTTCACAGCCTCGTTTGATTGTAGTGCTTCGAGAAAGACTTCACTTTTGGCGGAATCGAGTCTAAAGACAGAGGAAAAATATTGTTTTTAAACTTCCACTCCACTGCCTTCTGAAAAAAACATGAAACATTATGAAACAACACTGAGCATAAAAGCTTTATTTAAACTTTAATTTATTCATTTATTTGTTTAATCTGCGTGTTTACTATGTGAATGTATATAATGTCTCAAACCACATAGAGCACATTTTAGCGCTGTCACACTCATGACAGTTATTTTCCTGCACCTTATTTGGCTCGACCAGCAGCTGTCCCCTGCGTGCATTCAAAACCTCGAGAAATGACCAGTGTTGCCAGATTGGACGGTTTTGAATTTGATTGTGAGGGTAAATATTGGTTTGGGCGGGTGGACAAAATTTGGGCTGGTTTGGGGTCAGTTTTCAAACATATAAATCGCACAGGCTAATTGGATAACATACAAGCCCAAGTGTGCATATACTGCTTCTAATCAGTCACTACGACGTTACTAAACACACACACACACACACACACACACACACACTGCAAAGAGACTGGTGCTGATGTTGATGTCGCAGCCGCACTTGTAGCCAATCACTAGGGATCAGCAGACAGACGTGATGATTCATGAGTGACAGGTTTTTAGTGTGATAACGGATCTGATTTTGAATGTATAACTGTATAAGAGATCATAATGCCTAAATATAAGTTACATGGTAAAGAATGGAGAGTGTTTTATCTCTCAAAACGTGAATTACACATGTTGAGCGAGAGATGACACGAAGGCTCTATCACTGCAACTCCGAAATCAGAGCACAGTTAAATTATTTAATCAAAATCTGTTTATATCTACACAATCCTGTCTTTTATCTTTTAAACGGTCCAGATTGGTATATCATTGAAAGCTGCTGGACTTGTTGGTCTTGACTGTGCAAAGGTCTGTATTATGAACTTCATGAAAGACTTCCTCTAGTTCTGTGTCAAATTATAGAGCAATACGAAGGTAAGAGCATTATTGTTGTTAATTTTTTATTGTTGGATTATCATACAGTATGCATCAATGAATGACACAGTTTTGGTTGTCACGGTGTGTGCATGAACGAGTGTGAAATACCTTACGTTGCTTATTCCGATCACTTATATTGGGCACTTTTTTTGCATTTAACTTCTGACTTTTGACATTGAAAAAGATGCAAGTGTTTTTTCGAGGGTATTGGTTTGGTAATACTCTTTAATGTATTTGCCCCGATTTGATCCATGGGAAATTTATCTAGCATTATATTTATATTAGCCTATTTTATCGTCATTATTTTGTTTTAAGGAGATACAAATGGTTCTTTTCAAACTTGATTTACATTCTATCACATTATTTTGACAGTTAAAGTTTTGTGCGGGTTTTTGTGAGCTTTTGGGCTGGAAATCGTCCATCCTATCTAGCAACACTGGAAATGTACCACTTTTCAACACTTCTGGTTGGAAAGCTTCAAAGCTTCATCTCGCCGCTAACTAACACAGGGTAGTCAGTCCAAAGGGTAGCAAACAAAGTAGAAAACTAAGACAAAACCAGGAAAAAAGGCAGAAAACTAAAACAAAACTGGGTGTGCCTCACACGTCCTGAAAAGTGAAGCTGTGGGCTCTTTGATCGCCCCCTGGTGGCTGGCTGCAGTACAGGTCATAAACCCCGCACTCTCTATGTAAATAAATGGGACTCGAGTCAAAATAAAAATTAAATTACACTTCCAATACAATTTTCTGAAATATGGTTTTGGTCATTTAAGGCAGTTGTTGTCACGCTGATATGTTCAGTTGTTCATTTTTGTGATTAGTTTCATTTTAGCTAGTAATTTGATGCTACAAAAATGGGAGTTTGATTCCGCGGCTCCACCTCACTACACTACTGGGCAGACTCTGGCTCCAAACTAATCTCTACTGCGCAGACTCTGGCTCCAAACGACGTCATTTACTCACAATGGCAGCGGCCATACTGAGATACTTTGGCTTCACTTTTCTATAGTGGAAGGAAGTGGAGATGGACAGTCTATGGACAAAACCGGGAAACAAGCAAAATACAAGCAAGACTCAGGAAAAGCAGCCAGGAAAAGCAGAGTCAAAGAAGGAGTGTGGCAACAACCTAGGCTAAACAACAAATGAGTGAAAAAACAGGCTTTAAATTGGTTGAGACTGATGCGGTAACATGACACAGGTGAATGCAATCAATGATCAAGAGTCCAGACAAAGGATTATGGGGAATGTAGTTTTGAGGGAGTGACAGCAGTGTGAGGTGGAGTGCTCTCTGGAGGAGCTCATGTGCAATCCAGCCGGTGATAGTAACAATCAAACTGAACAGCATCAATCTTCCATTCAGTAATATACCAGTATGAAAGAGAAAAATGAAACAACACTTTGATGGATATTTAATGTAATTATGGTATTAGCTTTATTAATAGCTCTATGGAAGTAAATAAGCAGAGTAAATGTCACCGAGCTCAATCAGAACAAACCAAACCACAACTAAAGCTCATCTCTATCTGCTTCTCTTCCCTGACACAGATGGTGTTGAGTTTGGCTCTGATATTTTTCTACCTGTGAACACAGTTTAATATTCATACAAGACAATGGATATAAATCAAGGGATTTAAAGTTTTTTAAGCATATTTTTCTTAATCAATCTGGCTAAATCTTTCAAAAAACAAACTAAATTTAATTTTCCTTTAAAAAGCTCTTTAAAAAGGTCATAGGTCTCACTTACAGTTGTTAACTATTGCACACATTATTAGCTCTTACACACACACACACACACACACACGCACGCACGCACACACACACACACACACACACACACACGTTTCCTCTGACACACAAAAGGGTTATAAAAAACTTAATATATGGAAAACAATTCTTTATCATCAGTGGACAGTCACACAGTAGAGTCATGTTGAATGTAATTTATTGTTGGGTAACATTGACAATTTAAAAAAAATACTTTTAGACTCAGTTCAAAGAACCTTCTGTTTTTTTAAATTTTATAAATATATTTAAGACAGATAATGATGACTTAGTGTGACTTGACTTGAAACATGGGGTGCGCAAAGTATTTGTCTGAGATTATAATATACCTTAATGGGTAAAATATCATTTTTGTGAAGAAAATTGACAGAACATACATTCATTAATAGACATGACATGTACCCTAAATTGTAGAGACTGATGCCTTGTCCAAATATGCACACTTGCGGTCTCGGCCACTCGAGAGTGTGTGCGTGCGACAGGAAGTTATTGCGCAAGACTGTCCCTAGTCTTAAAAAACCCAGAGTGCAGGGCCCTTAAAGCGCACTAAATCTACACTATCTTGAATACCACTCCAGAGCGCTATTCCAGTCTTAGTTTATTCCATCATGCATCATGCTCTGGAAATAAATGCTGAGATCTCACAAGAGGTCACAGAAACCTTTCCAATGTAAGTGAAATATTAATATTATAATTAAATATCATTACATATAATTTGGCAAAGAAACAAAGTGCTGCACATTTTATTGGTGTAAAGATGAGTAGAGGTGATATTTATTTTGTACAACATTTGCAACTGCTTTTCATCACTTAATTAGAAGCACCACAAATTAAAGTGTGTCATGTTATAGGGACTACTGTACATACATTTAGAAGTTGATTTTAAAATACAAATATTTAATAATTTGTAAAAAATAAATAAAGCTATGTCAACTCTTGAATTTTTACAGCACTATGAGTGTGTCCCATCAGGTAATGAAAAGTTCTACACACACTTTTGGTCTTCATCGTCACTTGAACACTTGGCCCGAATACAGGAAATTTGTCATATAAGCAGTCAAGTGGTCAAGTGTAAAGACTGCAAGTCTGAGTATTTGGAGAAGAGGTGAGTGAAAGAGGAAGTACTACGGAAAAAATAAAAGAGTGTGAAGAGAAGCTCACGTCAGAGTTTTTCAGATCTTATTTTATTGCTTCATGCAGAACAACACTCAACACATAAGAATATTATTTACTGTTTCTTGCTAAGCATCACTTTTCCTTTCATAAATCTGTAACTTTATTACAGTGTTCATTCAATTGCTTTAATCAATAAAAATCATTATATTAGCCACTTACCATTAACCTCAGACCATTGTCTAAAAGATTTCTCAAAACTATTAACACTATTCTTGTGCTTCACTGTTTCACTTGTTTCAACTCAAAACACATATTCAGCTCTTAACACCATCACAGTGTCACCACAACCAGCACTTCTCACCGTGTGAACACTATCGTGCAACATTTGTGCACACCAGTCAGAACCACAGTGTGCGTAAAAATAACCATGTGTGAATTTGTGCTGTGGGTAAAAAAAAAACAAAAAAAAAAAACTGCATGTCCAGGAATTGTTTAAAACTTGATAGTATTATTTTTATCTGGATACTAACTGTAAGCAGGTCTGTAAATTACAGTAGTATTATGCTGCAAATAATACCAACATAGACATGTAGAGAATAAATCTTATTCATTAAAATAAACGGTGGCTCTTCTGCCTTCATTTACACTGCATTTTCTTTGTTTTTTTTTTTAACAAAGCATCAGCTGCAGAAATAGTTTCTTGATTGTTTTGCGGTGCTAAATTCTCTACACCTTCTACCTTATTTTATTTATTCTCAGGTTAGGTAAAGAAAGTCAAGTCTGCCCTATCCTATAAGCATGTCAATTTTCATACTCACAAAATAGGTCTCAGAAGACTTCTCCGTGGTCTGTTCTGCTCAAGTCTATAAATCAGAGACTTCAGCAGGTGAGCTTCTTAGTTATAATAATATAGTTTTATTGTATATATGTTAAATACATTGCAAATAAAATACTAATAAAAAAAGAAATTATAACAAAGGTATATAATTTGCAAGCTCGGTTGTCTAAAGGCATCACTGGCAAGGCCGCTGGCACCGGAGAAGCTGTCACACAGAACCAGCATCTGATTTTCTTCACCGTACTTCAGTCCTTTATAGACAGCAGGTGGATTCCAGTGTCTGGTGATGTCAAGAGGTCTGGAAATTCCCTCAGCAGATTCCTATATAAAGTCCTCCATTTTCTCATTCTTCTTCTCCAAGACTTTCTTCTAAGATTCCTCCTTCGCTGCATCTGCAACATATCATTCAACGGTAACATTCCTTTCCTTAAAGCTCTGGCTAATACATGTTTCATTCCTGGCTATCTTCCTATTGATATATGCTATAACATTTTCTTAATATATGCTTAATACAATACAATGTGTTGTGTCTTTCTTAATAAACTACTTTCAATAAAATGAATACAATAACATGTGTGGTCTCTTTCTTAATAAAGCAACACGTACAATAACTTGTAGTTACAATGAAAAGGTATTAAAGAAATAAAAAAGGCAAACTTGCAGAAGGACAATTTCTCATTTTCCTTAACATTATTTAAAAAGGATACAAACATACACAAGCATGAAATATTGTAGCATAATATTTTGTTATAAAGGTCTGAAGAGGGCAGAGGGGTTTGGTCTCAATTACCAATAATACATTATTGGACAAAAAGAGCAAAAACCAGATTGGTTAAACAGGTTAACATCCATGTTTCTTGTTATATGATAAGTTATATGAAATCAAAATAGACCTAAAAAATTAAAATATACATTAAAAAACTGGTAAAATTTATGGCAGCACAGGTTGCTAAATATTTACCATTAATGGAAATAATGGTTAAAGATTAAAAACAAAAAAAAGTCAATGACTAGCAAAAGCGGCTGCCAAATAAAAACAATACAATTAAGGAAAAATTGTCACAGAATCACACTGAAAACTTTGTAAAAGACGATCCATCAAAGAGCAGCTTTAATTTAATAATAATAATAATAATAATAATAATAATAATAATAATCCACACAAGGCAAAGAGAAGAAGCACCAGCACAAGAATATCCAGAGAACAGGATCCAGCAAAAACACAGAAGAACAGCGAGACAAAACAATACTTCAGCAACAAAGATATGAGAACACGGTGTATTATATGGAGAGCTAAATGGGTGAATTGCAAACAGCAGAAGGCAATGAAAGTGATAAAGGGTGATGAGAACTGAAGTCCACAAGCATTGAACAATGATCCGGGAGGAGTGCTCTCTGGTGGCTGTCATGAGCACTCCAGGAGATGCTGACACAAAAATATCCTAATTTACATACTACTTTTTTCTTAAATGTTTTAGAAAAAAGCTGTTACATTACAGATATTTTCTGGATAGTTATTGTGAAACATTATCTGTAAAATGTAAAGCTACATTAGCTAGCAACACCACACATGAGATAATGTAACTATCACTGCATCAACAACTGAACAGTTACTGCCTTTATATAAAGCAACATGCAGCATAACATCAGTGTTTCTTAGTTTTCTCCTGAACTGAAGCACAGACTCTACTCTTCAGCACAATGATAACCCACAAAACACAGAAACCCTTTCAGCAAAAGTTTGAAATAGAAGTGAATATGTGTAGGACTAAATCTGGTAAAATGTTACACATTGCTCTTTGTATTGTTGTAAAATACATTAATGAAAACAAGTAAATTTATTTATATATAAATATAAACAATAAAATTAACAGATATTTATATCTATCATATGTTGCTACCTCCATTACTGTGCTATACATTAGATTATTAATAGCTTTTTTTTCAGAACACTGGGACTTTGACTTCATAGTGTTTTATAATGTTTTTGTGCTTTCGAGGAGCTTAACAATAACACAGAATAGTATACGCACAATATCGGATTTGGATCGGTCTCGTCTGACCGATATCCGATCCACAGAAAATGCCAGTATCGGAGCTTATACCAAAACGGAGTATCGGAGCGATGCATCCCTAGTGAAAATCCTGAAAACCTTTAATTTCCATGTTGGTCCCTGTTAATTTATGCTGTTTAGTGCTGGTCTTGCTGGTGGAGCTGATAAATTATGGTCAACTAGCATGATAATTATGATTGACCAAGGGAGGCTTGCTGGTTGAGCTAGTTAAAGAAGTAGTGCACATTTGTCATTACTTGTTCCATGCCTGTATAGCTTTCTTTTTTATACATGGAACAAAAGTGTTTTGTCCAGATTTCTCCTTTAATTAATAAAATGAAATAGTGACACATTGTTACAATATTGTCACTGACTTTGTATGAAAAAACTTGGACATTCCGATGAATGTCCTTTTATATACACACTGCCTTTTTTCAAAGAAATGTGTACTTTTATTTATCAAGGATGCATTAATCATGATTTCTGCAAAAATAAATGTTGATGGTAATAAGAATTGTTTTTTGCGTACCAAATCAGCATGTAATGTTTTTTGGAGGATCACGCAACAGTGAAGACTGGAGTAATAGCTACTGAAAATTCAGCTGTGCCATCACAGAAATAAATTACATTTCGAAAAAAAGAAATATTAAAATAGAAACAGTTATTAAAAAATGTAATAATATTTTACAATATTACTGTTTTACTGTATTTGTTTATCAAATGCAATTTTGGTGAGCAAAAGAGACTTATTTTAAGAGATATAATTTTAGTAAAAGAAAGAAAGCCATACAGGTTCGGAATGTCATGAAGGTCAATAAATCGCTGTGTCTGAAATCAAATACTTCCATACTATGTAATATGCGAAAAACAGTAGCCTGTCCAAAAAAAGTAATGTATACAAATACAGTACATAGTATTCAAAAAGTACTCGCATGACCTGCTGCTTCTGCCTGGATTCTGAAGTGTGCAGTTGATGGAAATTTTATCATACTATGAGGCAATGGGATTATGAATGATAGTAAAGCAATACAACTGATGCTGGTACAGTAGGTCACATGACAATAACCACATGCACATTTCAGTCGTACCACCCATATTTATACAATATAGAACATAGATTTTTAATGATCGCAAAGTAAGTTCAATTTCTAATGTAGTACCTACTCAGTATGCAATTTCGCATGCACCACAAGAAGATGGAATTATTTTTGAGTGAGCTGTCCCGTTAAGAAGACTAGCAGGCACACCAGCATTCAAAACACACCATGCAACCAGCACAGGGAACTAGTGAAAGTAGAAATGAAGAGAAGTTGGGAAGCAAAACTAGAACATGGAGGATAGAGGTGGAAGGGAATGAGAACGAGAGAAACGTAAAGGAGCAGAGCAAGCGTGTGTGTGTGTGTGTGTTTTCGTTAGCTGCTGCAGTAACCTGCTTTTCACTACTGCAGATGATCAATCAACTAGCCCTGCTTTTAGACACGGGCAGATCTTAACACACACAAACAGCTGCGAAACTGAACATGGCTAATCATTAACTACATCCTCAATACACATTTTTCTCACCGTTGACTGCTGTGTGCGCACATTGGACACATTTGTAAGCATCAGCTGGCTTTCACAGCAGTATCGCTGTGTGTGTATGTGTGTGTTAGAGAGAAAGAGCTGCACTTTGATGATAAAATGCATCCTCCTCCATGCTGCTTCCTGCAGCTTTGATTTCTATTTACAGTCAGACTCATACACACCTTTACCTACTGAAACAAACACGCACATATACTGTCATATTGAACTGTCATGTAGTGTTCCTTGCGGAAGCGAAGCTATCCTGTATTTTTTTCTCTTTCTGTCCAGTAGAACTTTTTTATTTTATTTTATTTTATTTTATTTTATTTTATTTTATTTTATTTTATTTTATTTTATTTTATTTTATTTTATTCATGACCATATTCTACATCCCTAATCCTACCCAATACCTAAACTTAACAACCGCCTTACTAACTATTAATAAGCAGCTAATTAGGATTCTTTTGAGGCAAAAGTCATAGGTAATGGGTTGTTAATAGTGAGAATTACACCTTAAAATAAAGTATGACCATTTTATTTTATTATTTTTTTAAATATATTTTGTAACTGTATTTTACGTTGTTCATGTTACACGTTACATGTACTTATAGTAATAAAAACAAATTGTGCATAATTACGTGCAACTGACCCTAAACCAAACTCTCATCCTAATCCTAACCATATACAGTAAGTACGTGTAGTTAATTAATATTACTCAGTATATAAACATATATTTACACTGTAGCGAGGACAAAAAAATAAATTTAAAATAAAGTAACCATTTATTTATTTATTTATTTTCACAGAAGCTTGTTTTTGTCACAAACCAAAAAATGTTTTAAAAGTTAATTGTGACATTTTATCTCAAAACTAAAAAAAAACATTCTCGCAATTCTGAGAAAAAAAGTCAGAATGGAGAGATATAACAGAATTGCAAAATATAAAACTATAAACTGTGAGATATAAAAACATCACAAGTGAAGGGAAGGTAAATGTTTTGCTTTTTTTCCCTGGTGGAAGCAAAAAAAAACAGAATTGCAAGATATCAACTCAGAACTGTAAAAAAAATAGTTCAAATTGTGAGTCGCAGATGCCTTTTTTATTTTATTTTATTTTATTTTCTAGCCTGTTGTGGAAACAAGTTATATTTAGCTGCTTTTATATTTTTTACTATTTTATTTAGATCAAAATAAGAGTATTTATTAACATATTACAATTTATTTATTTACTCACTTAATTACTAATGTTTTACTGACACAGGCCCATACTTTTAGACCATTTTGTTTTCTATTTTAAATGACCCAGTAGCATATGAACAATCAGAAAAACATATCAGCTTTGTTTAATATACATTTTGTGATGTGATGTTTACTCAGTAGTCCTGATTTAATAACAGGCAGTTAATGGGCGCTAGCCATAGTAGGATTACTGCTTACTGCTTGCACAGTTGTTCAGTCTACTGCCAACATTACCACCTGGCAGAAGCTTTTTCTTGGTCTTAAAGTTGGTTCACAGAGCCAATTCTTTCCTCATACTGCAGCCATGTAAAACAAACTCTTTAAATATGATTATCTATTTCTAAAAGTGTGGGGACATGTCAGTTATGATGCTCTGAAGAGACCAATATAATAACTATAACTGTGATATAATGAAAACTGCTACTGCTATCTGCTGCTATGCTAGTGTTTTTGACTTTTGAGAAATCTGAGTTGCTTTGTGTTTGAATAGAATATAGAACTACTATTAGAATTAGTAGGAAAATAATTACCAGGATATTGGACACTGATTTCATTTCATTGTTCCTCCTCACATGCTTAAACGTTTAGCCGTCTGGTCATCTGTTTTTCCAGTGTCTGAAATTCTCTTTAGTGTCAGTTGAACACGGATGCTGGTTCTCACAAGGGCTGTAGTTGCAGTTCTCCCCTGAGTGCCTTTCCATCAGTTCCAAAGCTCTAGTTCTACATTTTAGTTTCACCTTGCAGATTTTACATCAAGACGTCAATGAAGCTTGACAGCAAAGTG
>JAUZSZ010000120.1:3048660-3061602 GCA_034780575.1 Labeobarbus marequensis | reverse complement strand
TTAAACTATTCTGTTTTTTAGATTTATTTTTAAAAAAAATACAAATACCTTCATAAAGTGGAGAAGATTCACTTCCTAAAGTCTTCTTATCTAAGAAAAACCTAAGCTTTTGTTTTCTGATGTGTAGTCCTCTGTTCTTTTTCCTCCTCTTGTATGTTAATTGTTTAGAAACTCAGCAGTCTGTACTTAGCTGGCCGGGTCAAGCATCAAGTGTTCTCAGTTTTGTGCGGTCATGCTTGATCATTAGA
Source organism: Labeobarbus marequensis (assembly GCA_034780575.1). Lineage (NCBI taxonomy): Eukaryota > Metazoa > Chordata > Actinopteri > Cypriniformes > Cyprinidae > Labeobarbus > Labeobarbus marequensis. Next base: position 3,061,354 of record JAUZSZ010000120.1, on the reverse strand, counting down.
AAGCACTGTTGAGTCGTCAGTCTTTTCATTCTTCTAGATCGCTATCTCAGTGTTGGTCATCCATAGAAACTCTGTCTACCATCCCAACAGCCCAGGGGCGAAACTCCCTGACATCACGCATACTGCCTCACCCCCGGGGAAGAAATCTAATAACAGTTTCATTAGTAATTACAAAGGAGTCAACAGAGTGTGGGACAAATGACTCACTGCTGGAAGCGGAAGTGTATATGTCTGTGTATTTACTTCTTATCATAAGACATCATTGTTTTGTTTTTATTTTAATTACATTGTGACCAAAGAGTCAAAGGCTGACTTTTTATATTCTGCTAATGATATTATAAAACTCATAGTGTATGAGCTGTTCATATTTGTGTCACATTTCACATCTTTCCATGTGTAATATTTCCCATGTACTCATTTTCCTAAGAACTAGACCAGCCAGTTCGCCACGTAACTAAACCTTTACATGTTTTTTAGAAAAGCCTCACTGAGTTTGAAAGCCTTAAGCATGTAGAAACTTCTAACTCATGTGTTCAGATACACATGTTAGGCCAAACCCAGTTAAATTATCTAAGGGTGTGCTTGAATGTTTGAACACAGTATGATTCACTATATTACCTACATTATGGTCATGTGATTATGACTACTGTACGTAATCTTATGTCAGTTTTAAAGTAGTTGTCTTTGTCTTTAAATTGAATGAATCCCATCCCATGTTTGTATTGAAATGCTGGATTCTACTAGAGCCTCAGATATGCTTTTAAGGAATTCAAAACAACCCCTTTGAGAAGGTAATCTTTGGCAAACCATCTTTCCTCGAATCATTAATTGCAGAGATTCCTTACCTGTGTATGTGTGTGTGGAACCGTATCCTCTTTCTCCTGGCCAAGGGTATTTTAATGAGCTGCCTTGTAAAATAGAGCCATTATTGTCCTTCTGGCCACCAAACAGAGCCTTCATTCATTTATGAAACAACCAGTATCCCTTACTCTTTCCCTCTTTTTTCTATTTTCTACACAGCAAACACCTGGGATTGACTTTCATCCCTCCACCATGTGCCTCTAAATGTCTGCAAACCCTTGGACAGTGAACACTTTTTAGTTCTTAATAACTATATAGTGCTGCAGTGGCTTTAGGAAAGATTGCACCTCTCTCTCTCTCTCTCTCTGGACATTGGAAACCAGGTCAGCAACTGCATGTGTTTTTTTTCTTTTCTCGTTTGTCTCTTTAGAAATGCTTCTGTTTAGAAAAACATGAAATATGAAAAGAAAGGAAGTTTCCAGTCTTATTCCAGCAACTGCTTTCAATGTTGAAGTCTTTTTGTGAGAGTACAAAATGAATGTGTTAGAGAAGTATTAGCGAGAGGGTGGCATGTGATATGCTTTGCTCGAAATGACTAATTTAGTAAAACCTATAATTAAAACCGTACAATTGTCACGTAATTATCTCTAAGTAGAGATGAAGCGCATTATTTAAAATCCTCCTCCTAAGCTAAAGCAAATCTGCAATTAGCAAAAAGAGAAAAGACAGTGAATCAATATTCATTGTCTTTTGGGTGTGTGTATTAGAGGGTAAATCCTTATTTTTTTATTTATCTTTATTGTATTTTATTTTTTAAGGTATTGCCCAGATTTTATTATGTTGCTTCATCTTTCAAAACCATTCACGTGCCTTGGGATGCCCATTTTCAGTATAATATTATGCATAATGTCTGCCTTCCTTCTACAATAGTCAACATTTGAAATGGATCAAAACATTTCTTCAGAAGTTTTCCTAAAACAAAAACAATACCCGTTCCTTTCTTAGGACAACTTTGATGAACTTCTTTGATCCACTTCAAATGTACTCCTATGCTATGTTTTTCTTAGGGATTTTTTTTAACATTGAACCATGAGTCACGCTAATGATATTTTCCACAAAAACTATGAATAACTATGAAATTGTGATTCATAAGATGTCCCGTTCAGCAAAAATAAATCCACCCTAATGCAATTAGAGCTAAGGCTCTTGACTGATTGATAACAGCACAGCCTGGGGGCAAATCATAGTGACAGTGCACCTGAGAGTGATTTGTGTGGCCCCTCCTTGTTTCACCTTGCATAAAAGAGCCCGCTTTACTCCCATGTTCACTAAAGCAGCTCTAGAGACTGAAGACTGTTCTTTTACCTCAACGCACTAGTATGGTATCAGCAGGGTTGCAGATCCTGGGCATAGCCCTGGCCATCATCGGCTGGATTGGTGTAATCGTGGTTTGCGCTCTCCCTATGTGGCTTGTCACGGCTTTCATTGGACAGAATATAGTCACTGCGCAAACAACCTGGGAGGGGATCTGGATGAGCTGTGTGGTGCAGAGCACTGGACAGATGCAGTGTAAGGTCTATGACTCCATGCTGGCTCTCAGCTCAGATCTACAGGCGGCTCGTGCCCTGATCGTCATCTCCATCCTGGTGGGTGTTGTTGGCATCCTGTTAGCAGCTGCTGGAGGGAAATGCACCAACTGCATCGAGGATGAGAGCGCCAAAGCCAAAGTCAGCATCATTTCAGGAGCCATCTTCATCATGGCTGGAGTTCTGTGTTTGATTCCCGTCTGCTGGACGGCCAATACAATTATAAGGGACTTCTACAACCCTATGACCGTCAGTGCACAGAAGAGAGAATTGGGAGCTTCGTTGTTTATTGGATGGGCTGCTTCGGCGCTGTTGATTATTGGCGGGTCGTTGCTTTGTGCAAACTGCCCTCCTAAAGATCAGTACACTGCTAAGTACACTGCTCGACCTGGAGGAAACAAAGGCTATGTATGAAAAGAAACCAAGGAGGACTGCAGATAGTGACTTTTATTTGTGTACATTGGTTATTTTTTGACCTGTTTTGTTACAGTTGACTATGTATGTGAATGTTTTTTCACTGTTTGAATTAGCTGTCAGCTTCCAATATTTGATAGTAATGGTGAAATATGAAGAAAGATTCTGGTCACGGCGCTGAACAGAAAAGTACTGCCAAAAATTGTATAGGAACTGTAAATACATCTCCTTTTTTTCTCTTTTTTTTTCAGCTGGATTCACACACTGTGGTTTCCCTTTTCAGATATGCTTAAAGTGTTAAGGATTTATACAAAATGTAAATGTAATCATGTTGTGCTTTGTGACATACATTTGTGCTATGCTACAAAACATTTCAACTATATGCATTTCAATAAAAATTGGGTTTTTTTTTTAAATCTTTACAAACATATTATTGGTTCTTGTGCTTCATTACACATAGATAAAAATAGATTGCATGTGAATTATTTTAAATAAAAAATAAGATCTAGCAAACACAGTAAAGTTTGTAATCTCTTTGTTTAGAAATACAGTTGGGTTCCTGATAATTATCTGATAAACAAGTAATCTGGAAGGTCTCACAACTCCTCATGGGAATTGCTAACCTCATGAGGAGTGCAAAAGATTCACACACACCCACACTTAGACAGCGTAAGAGTGAAATGAATGGTGTATGACTGTAAGCATTCTTGAAAAAATATACTTCAAAATTATTTGGGAAAAATATTCATTCATTCATTCATTCATTCATATATTCCTTCTTTTTTCAAACTTTGTCAAATAATAGTTAAATAATGTCTACATATCCATATTCTTAGTATAAAATCTTGAATTCATGTTCTGTAGGTTTATGCATACTTTACTTCAGCATCTACTGGCCATTATTGTCATTACATGATTTTTGCTTGAACATGGAGTCATGTTATTTTTCTTTTTTTTCACCAGATGGGAGCAATCTGGCCAAATAAAAATGTTCCTATTTTCTTTGTGTTTCACATTTTAGATGTTTTTGTTGTTGTTGTTTGTTTGTTTGTTTTTTTACTGCAGTGAACTTTGAAGAATTTTAAAATATGTTTTTGCCTGGGAATAAATCATGAAAATGTCCAGTAGAGTTTTGTAGCCAGTAATCTTTGTGTCTATACAAACAAACAAACAAATAAATAAATAAATAAATAAATACCCTGAGAGGTAACTGCAGTTGTGACAACTAGCCCCAGTCTCCTGTATCTAACATGGAACAGATAAGAAAAAAAAAATCTAACTGTTTGTTTCAACACATCAATCAAAATAATTGTACAATTATTTTGATGTGTTGATGAATAATTATGATTCACCATTATGTTTCCCTAGAAAATCCAAGCAATGCAACATATATTAACAAATAACAAATAAATTTATAATTATAGCATTTCATATTATTGTCAATATTTTATATCAGTGACAGACTACTTAGGAAGGGCTTATGAAATTGACTTTTTCCCCCATTTTCCCTACTGTAACAAATGTTCTTGCAATTGTGTGCCTGTGAAGTAAAGATGGCTGCCTCCGGGTCACATACTTCTGGGCAAAGTATGAGAGCAACCGCCAATGAGATGAATGGAAACACTAACAGAAAGCTCTCCCTAGTTATTATAGATCATAACTGATCAGTAAAAATATTTTAATGATCCTTTTGTGTGGTTTCAAAATAGATGAGAAAATTTCTTAATGTGTTTTATGCTTTTCTGCACTTTTCATCTCATAAAAATGTGAAGACAGCATAAATTAAATATTTCCAAACATAATCACCCATCTACAGACCACATCTTTTCACAGTGTCTTGTATGTCAGAGCAAGGTCATTTAGAAAAGTTATTTGTTAACTGACCTTGAAGTGTTGTTGTACCTATGAAAGCCATTAGTTTTTTGTTTATAGTGTAAATGTGCAATCATAGGGGCTCTGCGTAGAAATCATCACCTCAGGAACACCAAACTCCACCTTTTCCAGTCTTTCCTATAAATAGCAAAAGTCTCTGGTTTGCACACTTTTGGCTACTTTAATACTGTAAAGGCTGTGGTTTAAAATGGCCTCCCAAGGACTCCAGATTTTGGGCATATCCACAGCCATGTTGGGTTGGCTGGGGGTCATTATCGTTTGTGCTTTACCCCAGTGGAAGGTGTCTGCGTTCGTCGGGGCCAACATAGTCACGGCACAGATCATCTGGGAGGGCATGTGGATGAACTGTGTGGTGCAGAGCACTGGACAAATGCAGTGTAAAGTCTACGACTCCATGCTGGCGCTCAGTTCTGATCTTCAAGCTGGCCGGGCAATGATCATCATCTCCATTTTGACTGGACTCTTTGGGATCGTAATTTCTCTGGCTGGTGGGAAATGCACCAACTGCATTGAGAACCAAGGGTCCAAAGCAAAGGCGTGCATCGTTGCAGGCATTCTCCTAATTATCTCTGGTATTCTCTGTCTGATCCCAGTGTCGTGGGCGGCACACACGACCATACAGAACTTCTATAACCCGATGATGGTGGAGGCCCAGCGGAGGGAGTTGGGCGCAGCTCTGTATGTTGGCTGGGGATCTGCTGGCTTGCTTTTACTGGGAGGAGGAATACTTTGCTGGAACTGCCCGCCAAAGCCAGAACGCATCTACAACCCCAGGTTCTCTGCTGTGAGGTCCAATTCTGCTCCAAGAGAGTTTGTCTGAGATGCAGAACCCATATGACTGATTTATTTATTTATTTTTTATTTTATTTTTTTTATGTTAGCAATCCAGTAGTTCAAACAGTAGAGCGAAGCATTAGAAACATCAGTTCTCTGGGACAGCTTGAAAAAGTGAAAAAGTGTATTGCTTCAGTGCAATGCAGGTTGTTTAGGACAAAAGAGTAATGTATATATTACAGATTTTAGAGTAGAATTCTAAAGAGATTGATTATTTATTTAAAATTTGTACAACAGTGCTGGGTAAATTAATTAAAAATTGTAATCCACTGATTCAAAATTGATTGAAAAAAATGTATAATTCATTACATTACACATTTTAGGTATTATAGTCTGACTACTTTCTTTTTACTTTTAAATTAATTTTGACCCAGGTGCTTTTCTTTCGCTCAGTTTTCTGTGTAATTATATCCACATGACTAGTGACAGGTCTTTGTGTGAATGTCCACAACACTGCAGTGTATGTCTGTATTTTAAATTCTAACTTTATATAAGTGTTAGGCTATTTTAGAAAGGAACATTTAAAAGATGAAAAAGTAGAGTAAGGGAGAATCAGTAAATTGTAAATAATTAATTGGTATTGTGTGAATAATATGTAATCACGTTATCAATAAAAAGTAACTGTGGTCTGATGTAATGTATGTAATTTAATCTTTACAAGTACTTCATTTTTGGAATCTGATTACGTAACCCATATTACATGTAATCAGTTACTACCCAGCACTGGTGTACAATAATACATTTTTTTAATATATATATTCTCTAATTTATCTTGTGTATTATGTTTTTTTTTAAAACACTGCCATCAATAAAACAACAAAGTATCCCAAGTCCTCCGACTGTGATGTACGGTATTAATTAAAGCATATATCAAAAGTTCATACATGTTTAAAAACTTTTGGGCAGTACACTTCTAATATTATTCAACAAACAAATAAATAAATAAACAAACAAACAAAAAGAAAGACACATGGTTTAAATGTTATAGCAAAGTCTGATCTGTACTAACCAAAACAGAATATTTCTCTCTTGACTTAATTTAGCATATGAGCATTACCCTTTTTTATATACTGTACAGTATGTTTATATGACATGTTCCACATTAACTGGAATTTCTATGTCATTACTCAGTAGTACTCAACTGCATATTACAAGTGAGATTCTAATTACAGTGATGGAAACTCAAAGCATGATGTGTAATGATTAATAGGCTCATAAATATTCTGTTAAAGTCCTTTGAAGTCTTGCACTGTAGCATTCTAAAGCCTAATCATTCCAAAAACTCACTGTTTCGAAAAATAAATATGTTCTTATGATCTATTTACATTTTTTGCATCTGGTAACATAAATCATGCATACTCAATAATGTATATTTTTTCAGCATTTCACCTCTTTCAAATACTGATATAATTTCAAATCTTGTTAAACACCAGTGGTGTGTTGTATAATGATTAATGGGCCCAAGTTCTTTAAAGGCACTTGAAGGAAGTCTGATGAACTGTGTGATGCAGAGCACAAGACATATGCAGTGTAAAGTCCAAGACTCAATCATGCGACTGACCCAGGATTTGCATTCGCAATATTGATCAGCTTCATTGGGATGCTCTTGACGTTTGTTGGAGGCCAATGCAGCAGCTGTCTGAAGAAAGAGTCCTCCATGGCTAAAGTGCTGATCGTGGGTGGCATCCTGTGCATTGTAGCTGGAGTCGTCTGTCTTATTCCCGTCTGCTGGTCCTCAGCTTACACCATCTCAGATTTCCAGAGCGTTCTCACAATCGAGACCCAAAAGAGGGAGCTTGGGGCATCCATTTACATCGGCTGGGGCGCCTCAGGGTTTCTTCTGTTTGGAGGGATCATTCTGTGTACTTCCTGCCCACCGAGTGAAGATATGTTTCCAAAATACCCAGCCATGTACCCCTACCCAGGACCTATGTATGGGCCTCCTGGATCTTATATGCCTGCCAAAACATATGCACCGAGTGCTGTATATACTGGAGCGCTTATGTTCCTAACAAATTTTATCCGGCCACAACTTATTCGCCTGTTCCGGGACACTATCTTTAGTTAATGGACAATAATTTGAACTGACACTTTCTGAAACATTTTTGAATGAAATCTCTGCTGTTTGGTTAAACAAAGTGTATAAATTTATGTATGACTTGCTTGCAGTGTTTTATTTTTTGCTCGCCTTTGAATGGAGATGATTTGGAAAATCTTGTTTGTCTTCTTTCTCCTCTCATTCCAGTTGTTCTACTGGTAGAGATGATGTAATGCTAATGAAGTATGTATATATGTATGTTTCAACAGAGTAGATGAAATTTGCAAGTATTCTTTTGTTACTCAGTTTTTTTGCAAATTCGAGCCTTTTCTGATGTTTTTTCAAAAGAATCTGTAACTTTGATTGCTTCTCCACTGGGGATATTTTGTCAATAAGAACACCTTTGTATTTTTAAATGGTCTTGTCAGTAAATATGTTTCTGGATTATTATAAATGATCTTAGTGTTTTATTTATATATTTATACTTCGTTAACTGAAACTTCAGTATTAAACCTTTCTCGCATAGCTGTCAAATAGATTAATGATTAAATATATTTTTAAAAAATGAAATAAAAATGACTAAAAAAGAAAATATGATTAAAATGCCCATTTCATTTTCAAGAAAAGTGTTGATGTAATTGTATTGTCAATTTTACTTGGAAAGCACCATGAATTCTGCCTGGATATTAACAGGAAATCAATTCAAACCAATGTTAGTGTTGCACTGGTTTATGTTTCAATTACAGTAGTAGGAAAACAAAGTCATGTATATTCAAGATGCATGCAATTCGTCCTGCCATCAAACCACTGATGGTCTTATATCTCTTAACTTTATTTTTAGCTTCATATTTTTTGTTTTGAGTCTCAACAAGTTTGTGTGCGATATCTACCCAATCCTTCCGGGTGATGACTTGGTTCCTTTGTGTTTGTGTGACACTTTATTGTTCAGTTCCTCGTTGATGCGCATCTCACCGAAACTAGCCGTTGTATCATCATTCCCTGCTGGGGAATCTGGTCAGGCTTGAAAACTCACCTTAACCCGGTTTCAGGTCCATCCGACTTGGACTCCTCCCTTCTGAGAACATCTTAAAACTCTGAAAGCTAGGATCAGAAGTCATAACTACGATTAACAGAGGAGCAAACACTTCCAAGCCAACGAAGCCAAGCAAAAGAGAGAAAAATGGTATCTATGTGTCGACAGATCTTAGGGCTGTCCCTGGCCATTATTGGTTTCTTGGGAGCGATTGTGGTTTGTGCCCTTCCCATGTGGAAGATGTCTGCGTTCATTGGAGCCAATATTGTGACGGCGCAGATCATCTGGGAGGGCTTGTGGATGAACTGTGTGGTCCAGAGCACAGGACAGATGCAGTGCAAAATCTACGACTCGCTCCTGGCTTTACCTCAGGACCTGCAGGCCGCTCGGGCGCTTGTGGTCATCGCCATCATCGTCTGCCTCTTTGGGGTCATCTTGGGGATTGTCGGTGGAAAATGCACCAACTTTGTCGAGAGGGAAGAATCCAAGGTCAAGGTGGCTATCGCGAGTGGTGTGATCTTCATTGTCGCTGGAGTTTTGGTCCTGGTTCCTGTCTGTTGGTCAGCTAACACCATAGTCAGGGATTTCTACAATCCCCTTCTCACAGATGCCCAACGGAGGGAGCTCGGAGCTTCTCTCTATATCGGATGGGGTGCAGCTGCCCTGCTGATCCTTGGAGGAGGTATTATGTGCAGCTCCTGCCCGCCTAAGGATGATAACTACAACATCAAGTACTCTCAGCCACGGTCAACTGTCACCAGCAGAGCCTACGTCTAAAAGAATCAAACATGCAAAGACTTTTTTTTCTTACAAAGACCCTTTTTTTGTAAAACCTCTTTATTCCCTGCTCTGAATTTTTTCCCAAGGAGAAACGAAGGAAGAACAGTGTCTGATATGGCGTTGTTTATTTACTGAGATTTTGTGCTGTGATTCTACAGATCACTAAAAGAGAAAGTGTGCATTTATAATGTGATGAAAGAAATCAAACTCAGGGAAGCGACAGAGATCTGAAATGTTTTTATTTTTATTTATTTTTTTTTAAACAAGCTGTTCTTGTAATTTATGTTCAATATGACAATATGAATATTTCTATTAATCATTATAGGTATTTCACTGTTAATAAATTACAATGGCTATGATTTTATATGCATATAAAATGTGCAAAATGTGCATTGCCCTTCTCATTACCTAGAATTTTTTTAAGCGTTTTTGCACAATCATCTATTAATCAGTAAATTTGTCTTACTGTTTGTTTAGTAAAATAAATGGTTCTGTAAAGCAATTAATTAATACTGCATTGACATCATTTCATAATATAGTTTGTCAGTACTGAATATTCTCACATTAAAGAAAATATTACAGATCATGCTCACCTCTGATGGTGACCAAACTGTTGAAAACAGCAACAGAGATGTTGGCAAAGACCTGTAAAACCAGTTTTTAGCAATGCTGTCTATATTTTGCTGTTAAAAATTAATAAACAACTATAATACATGTTTAGGCTGTCTCTACTTCGTTTTCACCAGGCATTTGCAGCAGAAAACTAGCTAGCAGTCCAAATCAGACACTGAAACAGTGCATTGATTAGAACTGTATTTTGGAAAACACTTATTTTATGAAAATAATATGCCTATGTTAACACTTTAGGTTGTTGGTTTGATTTTTTTGCGCTTAATAGACTGCCAAAGAATAAAATGCTGCTCAGTGGTGAAAGAGCATCTAGTGGTGAATTGAATTCCTTTTTCCAGCAAGCTAAAAACTTTCATTCAGGATGAATAAAATGTATAGATCTATGATGAGAAAAAAGAAAGGAGGAAGGAGATTTTTTTTAAAGCTGCAACCACACCTAAATACAAGTTCTTTCAGCTTTTTTAGGGAAAGCAATGGCCATGTTTATAGTACATGCAGAAGAATAGTGTTATTAATCAGAATTTGGTCAAATTCTGATTATGTGTCTGGGTCTTTACTATATGATGGGCCATAAAGGTATAAACAGTTGAATACATTGCTAATGGGCCTTTTTGAAATATATATGCCTGGGGCATGCCAAAAACACAGTCCGTCCCTAAGATTCATGTGCAAGCATTTCAGCAAATTAGCATTTTCAAGAAAAAAAATTAAGAGAATTAGCTCAGAATTCAAATATTTTATAAATGCAGAATGTTTGAACAATTTTAACATTTAAAAGGAAAAAAAACAAAAACAAAAACACTGAATCTCTATTTCAACCAAAACACTCTGAAGTTGTTTTGCTGAAACTTTGGTTTCAGGTCCTCCCAAACCAGTTAGACAAGATGTCAGCGGTGATACTAGCAAAGGAGTTTGTCTGAATATTAACAACAGGATGTGGGTCACGTACTTTTGTAAAACATTTCTGTCTTAACATTAAATACTGTACTTCATATGGACCTGGATATATATAGCAACACTGAATTCAACCTTTAGAAAGCTTTCAGAAAGCTTCAAAACAAGTTTAAGCAAAAGCGTTATCCCTCTCTAATAGGAAGTGACAATGGGCCGTAAAACGATCTCTCATATATTTAAAACCCCTTTATTGTCACAAAGGCATAGAATCTCACAAAGCTGCTTTGCCTCAGTTTCTGCAGATTCTCATTCGGACTAGCATGCTTTCTTCTCAATCCAGCACGTTTACCTCTTACATACAGGTTTAGTCTTTGGAGAGACTGACATCGAGATGGCGTCTATGAGCATGCAGTTACTGGGTTGCAAACTTGCCCTGTTCGGCTGGATTGGAGTAATAATTGTCTGTGCCCTACCCATGTGGAGAGTAACAGCCTTCATTGGCACCAACATTGTGACATCTCAGATCTTCTGGGAGGGGATCTGGATGAGCTGTGTGGTGGAGAGTATTGGACAGATGCAGTGTAAGGTCTACGACTCCATGCTGGCTCTGAGCCCCGATCTGATAGCTGCTCGCGTCCTGGTGGCGTTTTCCATCCTGGTGGGCATCGCTGGGGTTTTTGTGGCTCTCGTCTCAGGGAAATGCACTAATTTCATAGCTGAGGAACGAGGAAAAGTGAAAGCATCTATTGTTGCTGGGGTGCTTCTGATGGTCTCTGGAGTCTTGTGTCTTATCACTGTGTCCTGGACCGCTGTCATTATAGTAAGTGACTTCTATAACCCCTTGCTACTGGATGCTCAGCGCAGGGAGCTGGGGGCTTCGCTGTACCTCTGCTGGGCCGCAGGGCTTCTTCTGATGCTGGGAGGGGGGCTGCTTTGCAGTTCTTGCCCACCAAAAGATAAATGCTCAACATCTGTCATATACAATCCTGTGAAGATGTCAAAGCCATCCAGTGGGGACGACGCTCTTCTCAGCCACACAGCGCCAGTATCCCGCTCTACAACTCCTCCCAAGACCTACATCTAGACCACCAGACACCGTTTGGAATGATTTGAAAGATAATTTTGTGGTGTGTTTTAAAATGACAAAATATTGTAGGTGAAATATTTTGAGCACTTTTAGCTGTTTGAATTGTCTTTTGTAAATGCTTGTGAAAAAGCACTTGTTTTTCAGTAATGATGCATGGTTTTATATGAATTAAACATGCCCATACCCCATTTTGTTTTTTTTTTGTTTTCTTCTTTTTTTCTGGCCATTTTAAATATATGGTGTAAACACAGAAATTAAATGAAATATATTTTTGAAAATTGAAAATATATTTAGTTTCAACCTTCGTATAGCAAAATATTTTTCAAAATGTATTTCAGGGCAAGAAAATACATTTCCAATCTTTAGTCTAAATGCAAATGTGGATTAAATAGCCTACTAGAGATCAAAGCTAGAATTATGATTCATTAATGTTTTTGTTTGTTTGTTTGTTTGTTTGTTTGTTTTTCAAAAATATGTTCACAATATATGTGTTGTAGACAGCAAATAAATACTTTATTCAAATGTGTAATGTGAATGTATTTTCTTGGATAGAAAATATATGGAGGGCAAAATATTTTTTTAAATGCTTTTTAAAAATATATTTATACTTTTTGTATATACATACATATATATATATATATATATATATATATAATGTGTGTGTGTGTGTGTGTGTGTGTGTGTGTGTGTGTGTGTGTGTGTGT
>JAUZSZ010000120.1:2781029-2791663 GCA_034780575.1 Labeobarbus marequensis | reverse complement strand
AAATGATTCGGTTCAATCGCAACGACTCAGTGACTTGCTGCCACCTGCTGGCGGTTTTAATTTCACATTTAAAGTATCTTTTCATTTTTAAAATAATTTCATATATCAGCACTCAACATTTCATTTATTTTAAAATATCAAAACATTATTTATGCATTTGTAACTGCAGGTTAAAGCATTCCATGTCCTTCTAAGCTACTTTTAACATGTGTAAATACATCTAAATGCCACTTCATATGCATCTTCTGTAAAGATTAATTTTCTTGATACTGATTTCATTCGTTTAGTAACAGCCTAAATGTATTATTATTATTATTATAACTGGCTGATTAAATGTAAGAATTTGACTCAAAAGATGATGCACACTTTTAGAGAAAATGGCTTTATAAAGGTAAAAATGCCCATAAAAGGGAAAAGATTGGAAAAGATTAATTTCTATCACTGCTGTGAACTGACCATTCATAATATGAAGAATATCAAAAACTTTAGGAGTCAGCTGTTCACAGTAGTGCTTAAGATATCAGCACAATAACACACTCTGAAAAATATCGTCTAATTATCTTTATTGATAAAATCCCACAAAATATTGAGATATTATTTTTTGTCAATATCACACAAGCCTTAGTAGCCTGGAACATCCAGTGTAGACAGCCTCAAGCTGTTGGTTTATTTCCGTATTTTTTTTTGGCTAGTAGAAGTTATGAATTGCCGGTAACTTAAAAATCTAGTAGCCAAATTGGCTGGTGAGTGAGTGAAGTTAATTTCAATCCCTGCAAGTAACACATAGCAGAAATCTCAGGTTGAACGGCTGAGGGAAAACACTTTGTATACGGACCATTCTACAGAACTGGTTCAAACAGAGTTTTCAATGCAAAAAAGAATGAATGACATACAGTATCTAATAAAAGAACACGCAGTTTTCATACTGCTATATGTTCCCTTTTCCACTATTTGTCACTAACAAAACATACAGCACATGCACAATTGGGTTCACTATACACAGGATTATATTGATCTATTATCTATTTATTATTTTCAGCCACCCTGTAAATATGTTTTTACAGATTTTTCAAAAATATTTTCACAGGAAAGGCTGTAAAATGACAATCCAAAAAGAAAAAGTAATTATATTAAAGACATAAATTATTCCTATCATTATTGTATTTCAGAAGGACAAACACAACATCACAAAAGTAGAAATCACCATAATTTTAAAATGGTGAAATAAACAGTACCATTCAAAAATCTGAGTACACCTGCTCACTTTTCAGTATATTTACAGTACAGTTAAACTGTAACAGTTTGTCTTGCCTAATTTTCTTTTGTCTTTCCTGAACTTGGTCACTACTGAAATAATCACATCACGACTAAACTTATAATATATTTTTGGTAGTGAAGTGTTTGTTTCAGTAGTGACTGTTCGATCCAGTAATGTTTTTAAGATAAAAAAACAAACAAACAAACAAACAAAAAATATTAGCCAGCACATGCCTGCCAAAATGTCTATTTAATTGCACAATATATTGATAGCTCTATAGTTATACACTGGATTTTCCATGGGATCTAATCATAAAAAATATAATAGATACAGCTAAAATCAGGGAGTGTGGGACAGCATTTTTTTACTACATTTATTTTTAGTTTATTTTTTTCTTATTATTATTATTACTTCATTATTTTTATTCCTATTTAATTTTTTTTTTAAATTTAGAATGAAAAAAACATTATCTACATCTTTTTAAACTATTATTACCAACTATTATCTAAATCTCTATAATTATTTTTATTATTATTATTTATTATTAAACACTGAGCATCTACAGTACATCATGTGCTGTCCTTTCCTAGAAATAAAACATATCTTAAAAAAACTAAAGTACTAAATAAATAAATACGTTTCAGTTGAAATTTAGGGTTTAAGGTCAAGAACAGCCAGTTCATAACAGAAAGTACTCATTTGATTTTGCATATATTTGGCTTTTTATTATTTCAAGTAATTTAAGTGGATCATAGCATCTTTATGAAATATCCAATACATGAATATTTAATTGATTTTTTAAATAATTATTTTTACTAGGGTACAACAAATCTGCACAATGGTCCACATACATATCCAGAAATCATCAAGCACAGGAACGATACAGTATCACACACATCGCCGCAGCATGCGTGAGAGGGATTTCACATCGACAAAAGACATGAATACTCCAAGGACGCACAAGACTCGCATTGTCTCCCTCCTTAAAACAAACCCTTAAGCCAAATGATCCCAAACCCATGCAGAATCCTCATCTGCAGCCTCAGGCCTCTCAATAACACCACACAACAGCCGTAACAATCCTCTGTGATTAATTACTCCGGCCGTAATCTCTTATAGCACTGCAGTGCAGGAGAGAAGGGCACAGAGGAGCAGGAAAAGCACCCGTAGCTGCGTACCTGCGCCTCTCTCCCGAGAAATCTGCCCTGCTCAATCCAATCAACATTAATCACCATCTTACAGTATCACTGCTGCACTGTTTCAGCTAAATACAGGTCTAATTTAAACTACATAATGAATACTGGTCAGAAATGAGTGAAAGGCTTTAGAATTGTGTGTACAGCATCACAGGGTCTCTGTTTGTGTGTGTGTGTTTATGAGGGAGAAACTGAGGGACTGACAGATAAATGCACTGTTTAACTAAAAAAAAGTTGTAGTATTTGTAGTATGTGACAATAACTAAGCTGTTTTCAGAAGACTAGCTTTCTCATTGACAAGCAACAATTCCAAAGAGTAACAGTGCAGTCTGACAAAACACTACATTACTGTATTTTTTGTCAAACTGAATTGCACACACACACACACGCACACGCACACGCACACACACACACACGTATATTTATGTGTGTATGTATGCATGTATACATATATATTTATATATATTTTTAACTGAAATATGTGTTATAGTTATACTATAGAATTATGTTAGCAAGTATTTCAGAAAGTGCACACAATGTTCTTTAACAAGCATATTTCACAGTTTTCAGCGAAATGGATGGATGTTAGAACAGCCTTGGGAGAAATCTTGTTTATCTAGTGCACTCATGCACCTCAACATCACTGCGCTTTAATCAGTGTGTGTGTGTGTTTGTGTGTGTGTGTGTGTGAGAGTGTGTGTGTGAGAGTGTGTGTGTGAGAGAAACATAAAGTAAGAGAAAGAAAGAGTGAAAACGAAAGGGAAAAAAACTAACTACTGTAGTCTCTTTAAATGCGAACTGGTGTGGAGTCAAATAATCAGGCGGGCGTATATGAACACCCACACTTACACAAACTCAACATGCTCACAGAATATGAATATCTGTAAATGAGCGTGTGTGTCCTGAGCGTCCACGTCAATCAAAAGCAATCTGAATGTCAGAGCTCGGGGAAATGTGATAAATCAGCCGCTTGCCAAACGACAAACATGATATTTGCTGTAGCACCCCACAATTGGAAAAATGTCCCTTTGAATCAGGAATTCACTTTACACTCACATTCACACACACACACACACACACACACACACACACAGCTGTGGCTTTAGTCCAGCAACCTACACACTCACACGTCTGTAAAATAAATACAGATAAAAGTGTGAATGTATATACAGTATTTAATGACAACTAACCTGTGTGAGCATCACAATTAAAACTACGGCATTTGCATCAAGCTAATCAGACTTTGGCGGAATTGAATTTGTGCAATGACAAATATAAAGAACGGTCAGGTTATTTAGCAGTTATTTACAATTGCAGAGAGAAACGACAGCCGATTTCACCTGGGCTCATGAAAGCAGTACATTGAGTATGAACAACAAAGAGCAAAACAAAACAGAAAAGCACTTTGCTTAAATGAAGATTTACCAAACAGTGTCACATTCGAGTAAAACTTAAATGATATCCATGAAATATTAACAACTAAACAATTAGAAAGGGAGCTATCATATCAATTTGATCAATTATTCATAAAAATAGCCTGGATTTCTATTTTGGATGTGAGAGATCAATGCCTCTATAATCAGATGTCTGCGGTCGGACCTGCTCCTTCCCTTCTCCAGCCACTGACAAAAACACGCAGGTTTTTAAGAGAAGACAGGCGCGATGAAGATATGAGAACCACCATCACCAAGAGTAATTAATTAATTACATGTGTATAGGGTGGTGTTGTTTTGAATCGGGCCCCGGAGAGGGAAGAGAGCGTGCAAACATCACAATCAAACCCTGAGCACTGATCAAATATTCCATTTCCGCATATTCCACCAGACGCTTCTCCGCACTACTGTGGGCTCATTTCTGTACTTCGCCTGAAATTCGGACGGCATCGAGAATAATTCAAGATGATTTCTTTAATTTGCAGAGTAAATACTGGAGATTTGGTTGCAGAAACAAAACAGTCTGAGAGTTTTCATCATGTCCACATGAGACTCTGCCTGATTAAGCTTGTTTTATTCATGAGCGTTTGGAGAGAAATGTGCGTAGGCCCGTCTGTCTCTTTTGAAGGTATCTGCCATAAGTTCAGACTCAGAGTCGATCTGAGGACATATCGCTTGAAGCCTCTAATAGCGGAAAGGAGTACAGTGGTTAAAGAGGAGCTGGTGATGGCTGTCTAACTGAAGGATGCGAGTGTGAGACAGTCTCATCTGTGTTGGAAACTCAAAGCTCTTCATGTTCTCTGTTCTGACCCGAGGCTGAGCTCTGAGCTCACTTGTGATCATATCCTCAACGAATGCAGACCTCAGCAGTCAAAATGACAGTGTCGTATGTCTAACAGAACTCAGAAGGTGAGCAGGAAAAACAATAAAGCCATGTCTGCGTTTTCTCTCATTGCGAGAATGTACAAAATATACAAACGGAACAAATTTAGATTAGAAGTCGTTAATGACAGGATTAGAATTTAGGATGTAAATTCATTGTTACTGCAGACATTATCTGGCATGTTTGCCTTCTTTTCATTGCAAAAACACTTAAATGAGTTGTCTTCAACCAAGTTTCTGCCTTTCTCACACAGAAAAACCTCCTGGACAGCAAACAGTCTGGCTTCAGAAGTAGACATTCAACCGAGACTGCCTTAAGAGTGACTTCCAAATCTTCAATACTTATCTTGCTGGATCTGTCTGCTGCTTTTGACACAGTTAACCACCAGATCCTCCTGTCAACCCTATTGGTAAAGGGCATTTCAGCAACTGCACTCCAGTGGTTTGAGTCTTAGGTCCTTCAAGGTATCATGGAGAGGTGAGGTGTCCAAGTCGCAACATCTATCTACTGGGGTGCCTCAGGGCTTAGTTCTTGGACCACTTCTATTCCCTGTCTACATGACATCACTATAGGTTCTGTCATTCAGAAACATGGCTTTTCATATCACTGCTATGCTGATGACACTCAACTCTACCTCTCATTCCATCCAGATGATCCGACAATAGCTGCTGAGATGTGAGACATTTCTTGCTGGATGAAGGACCATCACCTTCAACTCAACCTCGGCAAACCCATCACTTCATCATAATTTCACCATTATGCTCTGCCCAACTCAATCCTAGCAGCTGAGTCCCTAGCCATCTTCAAGAATCGGCTAAAAACACATCTCTTCCATCTTTATTTTACCCTGTAACTTCTAGTACTTTCGATTCTAATTCTATTTTTTCTATAGGTTTTCTTTAAAAAAAACAAAACAAACACGACCCTCTAACACTTGCACTCTATTCGTTTTCTAACTGCTTGTTTTCTTTAAAAAGGCCTCTAACACTAGCTTTCTCTATCCATATTCTATTCTATCTACTCGTTTTCTTTTAATTATAGAAATAACAAAAAAACGCTACGTGTACTGCGTTAGGCTAACCGAGACTTGTCATAGCACTTGCATATTACTGCTCTTTTATTGATTTTGATTGCTTCTATTGTCCTCATCTGTAAGTCGCTTTGGATAAAAGCTTCTGCTAATTGGCTAAATTTAAATGTAAATGTTTATTGTCAATTTGCATAAGCAATATACAGAAATCATTAAGCTTTTGGCCAAAAGTTCATAATCCATAACGCTTCCTCCAGTGCCCTGTTGTCTCTCACATCAAAATCCAGCCACATATTTGTTTAGCGCTGTTTTGGCTTGTAAACGGTGCTTGATCTGAGCAGATTTCTCCCTTGATTCAGACCAGACCACTTTTTCACAGGATGAAGCATTATGGATTTTTTTATTCTAGCCGGAAGCAACAGCTTGAAGTTAAAAATATCCTATTGGACTGGCGTGGTGTGAATTACTTGTGGATTATTGTGATGTTTTTATCAGTGTTTGGACTCTCATTCTGACGGCACCCATTCACTGCAGAGCATCCATTGATGAGTTAGTGACGCAGTGACACATTTCTCCAAATCTGATGAAGAAACAAACTCATCTACAGCTTGGATGGCCTGAGGGCGAGTAAGGTTTCAGCAAATTTTCGTTTCTGGGTGAACTATTCTATTAAAATAACTGGTATATGAATGATAGTCCAGGGATTTGTTAAGAGTTGCAAAATTTAAGACTGTTGTTTAATAAATCAAAGTGAATACAGTTTTAACCTTCAAAGGCCTTGATGTACTTCAAGTAAAAATGAAGAACGAACAGTCATTTTGAACAAAAACTCTTGCCAAAACAAAGGTGTTCTGGAGTTTGTTTCGGCAGTCTGAAACAACAAAAAAAAAAAAAACGTGGTTGTGTGTGTTTTGCTATTGAGACAATAGCACACAGCATTAACATACTGTATGACTCTAAACACCACCAAACAATGATGCAACTTAATGTGTTACTACATAACCAGCCCACAAATATGCCACATTAAAGTTTTGTTTATGAGATTATTTTATTGATACGTGGTTAGGTTTACTGGGTCAGGTTCCCTGCAAAAATAAAATACTAATATAATTTAATGTAAGTAAAATTATTGTGCCTGTACACCCGTTCTCAAAAGTTATACGCCTTTTCACTCGAAAACACGTTTCAGTAATGTAGATGACCACGATTTCAGTTTTATGCTGACTCAAACATTTGAAGTAAACTGATTCAGCATCTTGACAATATGCCATCAACATGTTGATGCAACACTGCAATAAAGTGACAGGAATCCATGGCGCAACTCAACTTTCCTGAAGACACATGATAATGACATCTGATTACGGCACATTACACTCCAAGCACTCGCTGTCAGAGCACCAGAAAAGAGCTACTCGCCATGAAACACAAGCCGTGTCTGCTGATAGGTTGATGGACACTGGGCAATTAAAAAGAATAAACGGTATACGGCTCAGTGGGACACAGCTGGACGAGGGCTAACACTCAAACACCTGGCACAAAGGCCCAAAACACGGTGGTCCCTGAGATTGTGCTTAGTCAAGCGCCAGTGCCTGAGCCCAGCAGAGAGGGGGCGCTGGGAACTAGCTCTTTTTTGTTATATTAAAGCCTAATTGCAACGTCAAGTTGCTCGGTAATCTGTCGGTCCGGGGAACAGAGACCAAAGAGCTATACATACACAGAGAGATGAAAAATCAGAAGAGGAGGACATGTGTTGAGGGAGGTGAAATCACAACCTGTTGAAGAAGACAAAGAGAGAGAAAGAAGAGTCCCACCATAAATGACTCCACTTCTCCCTGTCATCTTTTAATGCTTATTTTCATCGCTTTGCTTAAAATATTGATAATCAATTAAGGCTACGTCTGTTTTGTTACAGAATTGGTGTCAAAGTCTATCAGGCTGTCAAAGCCAATTCAAAGCTCATTCAGAGTTCATTTTTCTGTGGTCGCTCTGCCTTTGGAGGAGTCATTAGGTGTGGGGAACATCGCCTGGGGTGCAATCACCTATTCTCTTTCATTAGGCTGAGATGAGAAAGGTGAGGGAGATTATTAGGACTTTGGAATGATCACAAAGCCCCGCACAGGCTGTCAGATTCCCCCTCCGTGTAATTCATCTCCTCCCCACCACACCCTGCATCTGAGCGGCGCAGGGGTTCGGAGATGGACATTATTCATGAACATCTGCAGCACGGTGAATATTCTCCACCTTCAGGGGGGAACCTGCCCTTTTGACTTTAAAATTAAAATGATGCTGCTGGAATTAAGGGACAAAAAGGTGGAGAGCGCGAGAACGGTGAGATCAAGATAGAATTAATGAGAGAAACGACGGAAAGAGATCTGCTCTTCTTTACTGGTATAATATCAGTGGTTTTGATGAGTTTGCAGTGCAAGACACTTTCAGAATGACCTGACCGGGAACACTGTACATGGTCTTCCTCAACAGTATATGGTTAAGAAAGACAAGCAATTTGAGCTGCTATGGGGTGGATAGGGAAGACCTTACAAGAGCAGAGGAAAATTCATGAATGCTGGTAATCTACAAAACATTTCTGATAAATGAAACACATGTCCAAAGGCTCCAGTATAAATTGTGCAATATATTCTGTGATAACCTGAATGACGAAAAGAAAAAAAAAACAAAACAAAAAAAAGCTGTTCATTACAGGCAAACAGTAAGTATAAGTTCCCCTATACAACGGGCATGTACTGTTACATTTACAGTAACTAAGAACAAGTCATCTTAAAATTTTCAGTGAAAAAAAAAATAAGTGAAAGTAAATTGACATTCCCTTTGTGGCACCTAAATAACACTTTGCAATTAACGATTACTGTATGCTTCTTAGGTTTTTCTTTCAGTTATACATTAGGGTTTAATATATCTTATGTAGCTAAATGAATGTTTATTGCATTATTTTAATGTCACATTTATTTCCAAGATGGTGTTTTGTATTTGTTTGCAGCTTTTATATTGACTTATTTATTTACATATAATTTATATTTATTTGATTCATCATGTGCCTTTCTCATGACCACCTGTGCTTTTGTGGTGTTATCAGTATATTATAAAGGTACACAACAGATTAATTACTTCTGTAGGTTGATATATTAACATTATATCTGTTAATGAAATTGTTTATTTTTTCATTTTTTTTTAGTTCAATTCGTAAAACCCCAAATGTTGCTTCCATATTTTTACAGTGATGTTCAGGCAACTACAGCTAATGTTAATTATGTAAAGGTTCCTGTCTCAAAAATACATGTAACCCTGCAGATACCCATACAGTCATTCCCACCATGAGCAACACTGTTTGTAACTCATTAAAAAACATCTGCTGTTTTTTGCCATTCTGCATCGTGCGAGTGCGGCTCATCAAAACGAATCTTCAAGTTTAAACCTAATCATCTGAGGCCGATCATCCCAACATCTGTTTGTGTGGCCTTTGAGCCCATCTATCTGAATTATTATCTCTTTGTTCAATCAAAAGAGAAATGAGCTTAATTACACAGTTTATATCAGAGCTAAAAAACGAGGCTAAGGGGATTGAAAGCGAGCGTGAAAACTGCGCTTATCAGCGGGATTTTGACAAGGCCTGAAATCAGTGTCAGACCGCGGCCCCTTTTTATTACAAATGGCAGCCAAAGTTTACCGTGGCAGTTTCAAGCTAAATGAGGCCTGACAGACTTGTCAGAGCACTGGAGCTTTTCAGTGGCAGGGCAGAAATTTTGCTCGATTCCCTGCCTTTTATCTTCCAAACACCGGCCGCCAGCTCCAGACGTCTCTGCCGAAAGAAAAGAAATCATACATTTTGGGGAAAGAGGGAAAAATAATCACGGACGGACGAGGATGACAGATGATCGCCCACCTCTTCAAAATCCAAAAAGTATATTTGAGGCGAAAGGGGTGATGTATGAAAGAAAATGTGTGCGAAAGCGGCACTATGGGCTGAATGCAGAGCTAACATGTCAGGAGCCGTTAGAGCAGCCATCAGAAAACAAAGCAAAATCAACAGCAACAACAATAACAGCGCCTCCCTCCACATCCTCCTCCTCCTCTCCATCACCGCGCTCCGTCTCACTCAGCATCACATCCCTCGCTCTTTCTCTTTGTCTCTGGCTGAGGGCTATTATTTCAAACTCCCCTCATCCTGACTCTCATAAGAGAGGAGCAAACGGTGCACTACTGAGAGCTCAAGCAGCTCCCCTATAGGAGAGAGAGAGAGAGAGAGAGAGAGAAAGTAAGGGTAAAAATAGAAAGAGAAGTGGAGGAAAAGCACAGTGTCCTCTGGTTACAGCAGTGTTATGTTTGATAATACCGCCTGTTGATTACACAGAAACCAGTCAAAGCTGACAAACCAAACACTCAAACTACAGCCGCACTACTCTTTAGGGGAAATGAGTGGCATTTACGAATAAAGAAGAGTGAATTTAAAAAAAAAGAAAAAGTTGGGAACACTGACAAAGAATTAAAAGTGCAGTGAGTGATTTTCAGTTTGTTGTTGTGCTGGCTGATATGGCAGTGAATCGTGAAATGCTGACACCTAGCAGTGTGGATGCCTTCTAATAATGCCTAATAGAAATCTGCTATTCACAGTCGCAGAACCCAATTTTACCAAGTGCGACATGCTCCTGGATCAACATCTTTGTTGAGCCTGGGACAACATTGTGATTAACCAATCAGATTTGAAGAACCAGTTTATAGTTTTTGTGAAGTTTATGCTTATGGTCAGTGTTTGATGCTTGTACACCAGTGTCCTTCATCTATCATCTCCTCTGAGTTTAGGGATTACTCATGGTTAAGG